>JABAJW010009094.1:0-15055 GCA_018855395.1 Arthromyces matolae | reverse complement strand
AGTACCGATAAACACTACATTTTGGGACTCCTATCATCTAAAAACCCGACTTCCGACAAAAGCTTACCCAAAGCTGAACCTCAAGGGCACCCACCGGTCTTCGCTCACTTGTGGTTTTTGTTTGTTGGTTTGTTTGTATAGCATTCCGGCAAGAGGTTCGTTTGTCGCCCATCATCGGGCCTCCCTTCTTGAGGCTCCTGATCCCCTTGTATAGGAGTGATTGGGATAGCGAGCTGAGTTTTGCACCCTGCTGCAGCCATTGGCCGATGTCCTCGTCCATCCAGTCCGTGCTTGGCTGCCTGGTGGCTTCTTTTGCCAGAGTGTCTGCTCCTTCGTTTCCTTCCGTCCCACTATGCCCTTTCACCCATGTGAAGGCGGTCCTGTGGGTCCTGGCCCTCAATCTCGCTATGGCCTGCTTGAAGACTTCCTTGTTTCTGACTTCTATCCACCCCTTGTCTTCCCAGGCTTCAAGATGTTTCGTTAGGCCGTCTATGGTATATCTGGAATCGCTATTGATCACCAGGTCCCCTTCCGGTATGTGTTCTGCGGCCAGTTTGACGGCGTACACTTCCGCTAATTGGTTTGACTGTCTTTTCCCCGGGAGGCGTTCGCTCCGGTTCAGGTCTGGGCTCCCCAACACCCAAACCGCACTACCTGCTCTTCTTTCTCCGTTCTGTCCTTTCTTGCATGATCCGTCCGTGAACACGTTGTGTGGGGCTTCTAGCCAGGTGGTCCTTTCCCCCTGTCGCCTTCCGGGCGCTGACCCTGACCCGTTATGTTCTTTCGGTGGGAAGACTCGCATTGCGTCCGTTAGGGTTAGTGTTGTCGGGATGCCTTGGAAAAGCGTCTCGCCTCCTGTTGGGGGTTCTATTGGTCTGGGTGGCGCACCACCTCCTACGTCTTCGTTTCCGGACGGCTTCCACTTGTCGACTAGTCGCTCCAGCAGGCTCCTTGCAGTTTCAGCGCATTTCCACGGCGTTTGGCACCCTTTGTTTCTATCCACGGTGCACGGTCTGCATTTGCATGTTCTTCTGCGAGAATGGTCTCTCCTCATCGTCCTGTCTGCCATTTCTACGGCGTCGCCCACTTGGTAGACACCATGGATCTTCCGTAGGTGCTTGTGCTTTGCTGAGTTGTCGTCCTTCTTTGTTCCAGGTTTATTATGCCTGCACTTCCATATGGGCATCTGAAGTTTTACTTCCTCCCCTATTACTATTCCATCAGCTTGTATACCATACTTTTCCGCCATTTTAACCATGTCCGCTAGGTCGTGGGGTAGTGGGTTTTTCCCCTTTGTGGTGGATTTCCAAGTCTGCAGGAATTGGTTTTGAAGCATTCGCGGGTCATCCGTCCTGTCCGCTTCCCTGGCGTGGTTCCTCAGGATGGTGTCCGCTATGTACGCCCATCTCGGCCTAGTGTTGCCGAAGGTTAGGTATTCCTTCAACCACATAAGGTGTATGGCTTCGTTCCTTGCCGCCAGGTCGATCAGCGCTCGGCCTCCTTCGAGTATTGGTTTCTGCAATGTTTCCATGTTCACCAGTGGCCTTTCCCCTTCCCACATGTAGTCTCTTATCGTCCTCTCCAGGGCCTGGAGAACATCTTTTGGCATACCTTGAACCCTGGTGAGGTACTGGGTTATTCCTCCTACAAACATACTGATGATGAGCCTCCGCCCTTTCTGGGTCGGGTTTCTCTTCGCCCAGAGGTCCAGCCTGTCCTTTATCTTCGTTAGGACCGGGCCCCACGGGTTCCCCGTGTCTACCTTGTTGCCTACCCAACATCCGAGTATCCTCGTGGGCTCTCCCTCCTCAGTGATTTTGATGTGGTCCTGTATTTGGTCCTCGTCTCCGTCCCTTTTAATTCGTCTTTTGTCGCGTACTTCTTCCCTGTAGTCTTCGTGTCCTATCGGGATCACCTCGGTCTTCCCTAGGTTGAACTTCGCTCCCGACGCTTTACACCATGTTAGCAGAATGTGTTCTAGGTCTCCGAAGCTGTCATATTCCGAGAGGAACACGGTGGTGTCGTCTGCGAAGAGTAGTGTTACCAGTTTCTCCTCGAGGCCCTCGATTTGAAAGCCCCTCAGGTTCGACTTCCTTATCATCTCCGCCAGGGGTTCTATGGCTAAGTTGAACAGCAGGCATGACAAAGGATCCCCCTGTCGCACTCCCCTTGTAACTTTGAAGGGCTGGCTTGGTACGCCGTTTATCATCACGCTGGTTTCAGCGGTCGCGTAGAGCGATTTGACTGTGTTCAGGAATCCTTCTGGTATACCGAAGCCTGCCAATATCTCCCACAGGTAGTCGTGTCTTATCTTGTCATACGCTTTCTCCTGGTCCAGCGCCACTATGGCCCCGTTCTCTTCCTCCTCTTCTGCGAAGTCTATTAGCAGTTTAACCGTTTTCACTTGGTTATATATACTCCTACCCTCCATGAATCCCGCTTGGTCTACATGTATTAGGTCCGGTGCTACCTTTGACAGCCTACCTTGCAAAGCTTTAGTCATTATCTTATAGTCGGTGTTGAGAACCGTAATGGGCCTGTAGTTGGCAATGTCATCTCTGCTTTTCTTCTTATAAATTGGGCACATCCACCCGTCGGCAAAGCTGGTACCTCCTCTGACTCCGTTTTCTTGGATATCCCGGAAGACATGCGCCATCAGTGTCACAACGTCGCATCCTTTCTCTCCTTTTTTGCTCTTCTCCGTATTTCGGGCGTCCAGCACCTTCCATAGTTCTACTGGGATGCAATCTAGGCCAGGTGCCTTCCCGTTTTTCGACATAGCCATTGCTAGTCCTATTTCCCCTGGTAGGAGCGGTCCCTCAAGTAGTTCTCTCTGGTCTTCTGTGGTGGTTTTTGTAACATGTGCCAGTGCTTCGTCCATTGCTCTTCTCCTCTCATGGCTGTTGCTACCTTCGTCGCCTTCACTTTGTATGTCGTTGTGGTAACGTCGTGCTTCCTCCGCCATGTCCTGTGAGTTGTGTATCACGCGTGTCTCCCCATCTGTTCGGACCTCCAGTTTCTGAATCGTATCCCTGGGGTTACTCTTCTTGTTCATCCGTGACCATTGTCTGCTTATGGTCTCTGTGTACACTTCGTGGTTGGCTTGGGTCCCGGTTTTCGAGCTCCCTTCAAGTTTCTGCTCCAGTCTTTTGGTCTCCTCCTGCAGCAGGGTTAGGGACAGGGCTCGTTCGTTCTCTCCTACTGTTCTGTCTACCTTGATCGTCTTCATTCTCGCTTTGTTGGCAAGGATTCTCTTTTCGAGTGGCGCTATTGTCTTTTTCGACCATTTCTGCCCTAGTTCTCGTATGTCGCTCTTGAGGTTTGCCCAAATTATTTGGGCACTCCGGTGCTCATCTCCCTCCAGTTCCCCTGGCCTACTCCCTCTTGTGATCTCTTCCATGGCTTCGCGTCCTAGGGTTTCGATTTCCTTCAGTAGGGGATTGTAACCTAGTAGGAATTGAGGCCATGGCCATCTGCCTTTCCCTATGAAGGGGTCTCCATAGTTATCTATTCGGACTTCGACCATCCTGTGGTCAGTTGGGATCGCGACATCCGCAATTTCCCAGCTTGAGGCATGGTCTTGCAGACGCTTGTTGGTGTATATGCGGTCTATGCGGGACGAGGATCCTGTAGTTTTCTGGAAGTACGAGTAGTCCTTACTGTCTCCATTCGCTGTTCGCCATCCGTCGTTCAGTCCCAGGTATGACATCAGGTTTCGGAGGGGGGTCATGGCTACTTGGCTGTCTCTGTGTGACGGCATTCTATCCAGAGAGTCTTCCACTACGTTGAAGTCCCCCATGATTATTCCGGGTCGTGTCAGACTCTGGTCCTGACGGTACTTTTCCTCGAGATTTTCCCAGAAATCCCCATTTTCTCTACTGCCGTTCGGGGCGTATACGTTAAGGATGGTCATGTGTTCGTCTGCATGCCAGTTCACCGTTAGCTGCATGGCTCTACCTGGGACCAGGACCTCACTCCTGACCCCTTTGGTTCTCGTTGTCCTCTCATTCAATATGAAGGCCACTCCCTTTGCATTGGGTTGTGCCGGATCTATCGAGGTGAGGACTTTTATGTCCTTAATGTTCTCCCTTATTTCCTCTGTTTGCTCTTCGTTTAGATGGGTCTCTTGTACCGCCAGTATATTTATGCGGTGTCTTCTCAGTAGATGTGGAATAGAATTCCACTTGTTTTCTCTTTGGAATATCGACTGGGCTCCCCTCCCTTGTATATTCAGGGATGCGATCTTTATGTGTGCTTTTGTTCTCTTTTTCCTCCCTTGGTCGAGGTGGTCTCTGTTCGCTCTTGGGTGGTCCGTTTGCTCTACGGGGTCCCTTTGCAGTTGCCGTACTCTGGCGCTCTCTGACTCTGCGGTCTGCTCTTGTGCGCTCTCTCTTCGTTGTGTGCCTTCTCCCCTCGTCCCTCTTTCCGGTGGAATGTTGTTGTTGTTATCGTGTTGTCCTGTATCATCTGTCCTACCTTGGCGTCTTGATCCTGGGGCCGTCCTGTGGGGTTGTTGTTCGTTAGTAGTCCCATTTGTCCCTGGGGAGGGAGTATTCATTTGATTTACTCGTATCGCGATTTCCCCCTCGAGGCTGCGATAAAGACCTCGGGGGTTGGTGAGCTATCCGGCTCACAGTGAGGCACCACCAATGTGCTCCCTGTTTTCCACGGCCTCGCTGCTGGGGGTATACAACTTCATGGTCCGTAGTGGGGGCCTGCAGTCCTTCCCTCTCCAGCTTCGTCCTTCTGACACGCCTCGGGTGGCCTAAATAGGCCGGCGTTTTGGGTGTGTTACACCGGTGCCCGTGGGGCAGGCTTTCCTGTTCGAGCAGTATATTTGGGCCTGCCTCACTTCAGAGAATCCGAATGGGCCGCGGGTTCTCCTCATGCCGCTGTCGCTCGCCCTTGGTCCACACACCAGGGCTAGGCACTAGTCCTCAGTTATCGCCGGGTATCGTATTATTATTTTGCGTCATCTTCCTCACATCAACACCCTCTTTTGGGGTATAGTTCTATTTTCGTTATGATTTGCGCAGGGTTACGTCTGCTTCTAAGTAGTTCCCTTTCTTATCTCTGTCTCTTTCGTCTATCGTTCGTGTTTCTGGTGGGTACTATTTCCCTTTTTGTCGTACTGGGGTCAATGTAACAATATATTCTGAGAGGTGGTGTTTGAACTACAGGTCTGTTTTGCGATAGCTTGTCTATGTATGGTAGTGTCACGTGTCAGCAGATGTTGACGGTCTCGTGATTTAGAATCTTGGCCCTGCTCCTCGACCGCTGCCTCTGCCTCCTCGTCTCCTGTTAGAGCCTCTTTGGCCGCCTTGAGTACCTTCCTGAGTGCGGCTCTCTTGGTGGTTCCTCCCTCCACCTCCTCTGGTCTGTCCTCTCGTCGCTCCTCGTCCTCTAGGGGTACCCCTGTCTGTGTGTCGGCCCCTTCCTCCCCTCACTGGGCCGTATATTCCTTGTTGGGGCGTGTCTTCGTCTTTGGCAGGCATGTCCTTCGGTCCGATCCACCCTGCTAGTTTGGGGATGGGGCAGACTGACGTTGGGTGGTCCAAGGATCTGCAGCGGTGGCATCTGAACTCAACGATTTCCGCTTCGTTGAGGTTTATATACCATCTGGCGCTCTTGAGTACCGATAACCAGACCTTGTGTTCGCCTGGATGGTCTGATGGTGAGTCCATGTACACGTTCCATATGAGGTCTGTGTTCCCATCTGACATTGGGAGTCGCAGGGCTTTCGCAGTCATGGAGCGCAGGGTATCACTCCGGATCGCCTCCATTGTGCGGGTACGTTGGTTCTTCAGTTGAAACCTAGCAACCTGGCAGAAGTACGAGGCGAAACTCGTCGTGTTCTCTAGGATCTTCCTGACTTCCTTCACGACTTCCCTCTCCCCATTTGCGTCGTCCTGGATCCGGACTCCTCGTAGGGAGAAGGCATAGGAGGAGATGCTTGGTTCGAAGGGGATCGGGTCGAAGGAAATGAGGTTCGTAGACCAAAGGCTTCGGCTCAGCAGGGCTCTCTTCTGACCCTCAGATAGGCCTCCGCAGACAAAGAGGTCTGCTGCACCCACTGGGGTGCCGATACGGACCTGGTCTGTCCGCAGGATGCTGGATAAGGCTATCCTCAGGAGTTCTGCTGCTTCTTTCGTCTTGTTAATGCGGTATGAGTCGTAGATGTGTACGAAGGCAATCCCCCCTGCCTCCTTCAGCCAGATATCCTTGATTTCCCTGGGGACCTCCGACAGGACGTTGTCGCGGTTCCATCCATGGATCACTATGGTCGGTTTCATCGGTGAGACGGTGACCGTTGGAGGAATCCTGGTCTGGGCGGGGGCGAGTGCTTCAGGGGGGGTGGGTGTTGGGACATCTGCCATATCAACCGATGTGTTGGCGTCGCTCAGAGGGGTCGTGGGTCGTGTTGTGTCTCCCATTGACGCAGGCGAGGGTGATGTCTGGGAGGCCTGTCGGACTCTCCTGGCCTCTCTCCTAACATCCTTGGCCTTCCTTGGGATGCGGATTGTCATGGGATCTGGAAGGCTTAGCTGGGTCGAGGTTGGTCCTCTGGGGGGTAGGGAGGAGGGGAGTGGGGAGAACATCTCATTCGCCGCTGCTGTTGCCTCCGCCTCCTGCGCTTTGGCGGCTGCCAGGCTAGCCGTCGTGGTGGTCATCAGTCTCTGCGGTGACGAGACAGATCTGCCTCGTAGTCCTGGGTAGAGGTCCCTCATAGGTGTTCTAGCGGGGTCACTATCTGCTGGTCGTTTCGTTCCCGCCTTAACATTGGCTTCCAACGAGGTCCTAGTCTGCGTGGCCTGGCTCTGGGTGTTTCCTGTGGGAGCTGTGGCGTTGTTCTGGTTGCCGTTAGGTGCGGTCATGCTACTGGTTTCGTTCTGGTCAGACTCATCGGGGTATTCTTGGGGCCTGATTGCCCCTGTGGTCGTGGTCTGTCCCGGAGGGGGGGAAGGGGGGGACGGTGAGCTCATAGGTGCGTCTAGGTCCATAGGTATGGGTACCGTTCGTTCGTCGGTGGTGGTGTCTCCGTCTTGGGTATCTTTTCTTTTTAAAATATTCGCTCTTGTCCCTTCCATTACTCTTCCTTGCCTCGAAGTTGGTGCCGGGGTCATCCTGTCCTTCCTTTCCCGATTCCCAGTTATGGAAGCCTCCGTTTCGCCCATGTATAACCATGGTGAATGTTGTGCCAATCTTTTGTCGTTCTTTTTAGGGTTTCTCCTGTACTGTTCGCTCCCTCTATATTCGTTGCGTTCCATTACCTATGTTGTCAGTTGTGGCGCTGTTCCGTTTACTCTCTCTTCGCTGTTTTTGTTTCGTCTCTCCTTGTCTGCTGGTCCTCCCAGTGTTGACTCCTGGCATTCATTCCTATTTGTGGCTTCCTGGGAGGGGGGCCACCCAGCCTGGTGGTATCGTTCCGTGCATGGGGGTGTGGCTTCGCTTCACGTTCCTTGTTTTCGTCTGTCTTCGGGTTGTGTCTACCATGTTTGGCCTTTCGCGTATTCGGGATTCGCGAGGGCAATTTCCTCCAGTTGTTTGGCTTGTTACTTCCTCTGGTCTCCTGGGTTGGGAGGGGGCGTTTCCTACTATGCTGTAGTTATTGTTGTGTTTCGTCTCTGTCATTTGAATTCTACTTATTTTGCCGTTTGTCTTCCTTATTTCCGTTATACTCTTCGTATCTTCCCAGTGTTTATGCGTATCTGGTCTTTGTTCCTTGGGACTGCGTATCCTAATACACTGTGGGCTGTATTGTATCATCCGTTTCGTCCCCTCTCTACCTGGGTGCTACTCCTTCCAAGATCGCCTTCAGCTCCTTGCTCTTAGGAATGCTCTTTCTTCCACATCGCTCCTCCTTACGATAATTCCTACTATCATATTCCATTCGTCTTTGGTTATGAGGAAGAGTCGGTTATAGGCAGCGGGGATAAGTTCTGCGTCGATTCCCAGGACTCTGACTGTTGTGACGAGGGCTGCTGCCCTGTTGCTGTCGATGTTTTTGAAGACGTTAATGTAATCGTTCCTTCGAATCCCTTTCGGTCCGACTGCTCTCCCCTCTACTTCAACAATTTCTGGGATTGTGGCTCCGATTTTCCAGAGCTGGATTCCCCCTAGGCCATATTCCTTCTTCCCCTTGACGGGGAACCCAGGGGCGGCGAAGGTGACCTCTTGTAATATTTCCCCGTCAGTCGGTATGGTGTATGGTTGTGGGGGTAATGGGATTGTCGTGTATGTTGGAGGCATTTTGGGGGTGTGTCAGTGGGTCTGGGTGTGTGCGTGCAGTTGCAAGTGGGGTGTGTTTTGACTTTTACCTCTAGTCGTGTCCTTTCTTTTAAGATCTGGCGTCGGTCCCCGTGTTGTCTGCTTTGGCTGTCTGGGGTTGGATTTTAATTCTATTGGGAGGCCAATCTGGGTTCTAGCCTACTTTCTCCTTAGGTATCTCCGTTGTTTGGTTCGGTTGTCGTCGCGCTTGGGTTCTTCCCTTGTGTCAGGCTATTCTATTCGATTCAGGTTCAATTATTTCTAGCGGGCCTCTACGCTTTGTCATTGTTGTAGTCCTACTTCCGGGCTGTACTGACTCTCTTCCTCCACACTCCGGCGTGTCTCGTAGTGGTGAACTTCTCATATCTACTTCGCCACTTCGCATGCTAACTACTACTTTGTCTCCCCCACTTATGCCTGCTACTTGGGCTTGCGACTGTGTTTCGGCGTGGTCGTGTTCATAGGTTTTCCCTTTTAGCGATCGAATCCAGACGTGGATTGTACTAGTGGCGTCCGGGTTGTTTGGGTCTGGTATCGTTATCTTCAGGAAGTCTCCTCTTTTGAGCTTTTCCGGGAGAAAGCTTCCGTCGTCGTCCACCCTGACATTGCCCCTGATCTGGACTTCTACATTGTTCCCTCCCGTATCCCATGTACTGGTGTTGGGTGATGTACTAATGATGTTTCCCTCTGCGAGGAATCTAACGGGGCCTATATGTTTTCCCGGTGTGTTCTGGGATAGGTTGAACATAGCCTGTGGGGTGTTTTCTGTCCTCGTCTTCCTTATTTTGTTCTCTTTTATGTGCTATGCTGACGGTGACTTTTCTGGCTCTTTCCCTTATTCGGGTTTGTATCTCTTTCCTTTATTGTAATATTTTTCATCTCCCTTTAGTCGTGTGTTTCCATTTGTTTGTTTTACGCTTCCTACTTTATGTTATGCTAACTCTCGGTCTTTTTATCGGCATTCCTTACGTTCTGAAGTTCCTCCCGTCTATCTCTCTTTCGTTTATAATTAGTAACACCCTCTCGTTGGCTGCATTGTTGACGGCGTATATGGCTAGTCTTGGGAAGCCGTCTCGTGCGGAGAAGACTAGTGGGGAGCTATTTAGAACCGTCACGCAGGCTCTGAATATGGATGAGTTGGTTTGTGAGTATCTGTCGATCTCGTAGATTGCTATTGAATCGAGTGCCCGGATTCTGCAGGGCTCATTGCCTGTTGTTGGCGGGGGGAGTTCGCCACCTCTACCTCCCCATACCACTTCGATCAAGTCCCATGGCCGTGCGTTGGGGATCGGTACTGTCATCTGTTGGCTAGATGTTGCCCCTTGCACTAGGGCAAAGAAGAAGGTGGGGGATCGCCGCTGGGGCAAGTATGGGTTTTGGATGGGGGGCTGCCAGTTTGGCCATGCCGGTCGGAGGATCGGGGCTCCTGGCGGGGCATGTAGCGGTTGGTGCTGGTTTTGGTGTTGCTGAGGCATGATGGTGGTTTCAGCGGTTATGTGGTTCTGAATAATGTGATGCATGTTGGTTCCTTCTTTTATCAGGCAGCGTGTGGCGTTCTATGACGGCGAGGTCGGATATAGGATGCTTTGGGTCTTATTTCATCGGCGGTCGGATATAGGGTTGGCATGGGGGTTTTGGTTTAGCGTGTTTTGTCATAGTGCACTATGTCTATGCGCCTAGCACTTGGTTTCGGTTTGTCGGCTGTCGGATTCATGGGTTGCATGGGGGCTATGTCTGGGCTTAGTATGTCGTGGTTCATATCGTTGGAGATGTGTGGTTTAACCGCGGTTGGGATGTTTCGTTTTGGAGCGGAAGGCCGGCCTTTCCGCTTCTATCGCAGTAGCACATCATCGTGGTAGTGTACTGTTTCCTACTGTACTTGTCTCCCCCTCTGTCTTCCTTCCTTTTTGGGTGTTGCTCTACAGTTTCGTTCTTGTGTATGTATTATGTGGTATGTGTTCTATGCTTATGCTATGCGCTTTTGTTTGTCATTGTTGTCAGTTGTGCATGTGCTCTGTCTTACTTGACACTGGGGGGTTGGGTGCTGT
Source organism: Arthromyces matolae (assembly GCA_018855395.1). NCBI lineage: Eukaryota > Fungi > Basidiomycota > Agaricomycetes > Agaricales > Lyophyllaceae > Arthromyces > Arthromyces matolae. The sequence goes on along the minus strand of JABAJW010009094.1, from coordinate 4,739 downwards.
GGATTTCCAGTGCGCTCCTACGACTGGATGAGTATTCGGTTCGTCTTTCGTTCGGTAGTAGGGTTATCGTGCTTGGCCCCAGTTGGTCAGTTCGGGCGTGGGTTCTGCTTGTCAGGTCCTAAGCTTTAGGGTGGTGTCTCCCTGTGCCTTTGGTCTCTCTATCCACGAGCTTGTGTCTTTTAGGTCGTAGTAGTCATTCGTATGTTATAGGTTACTCTTCATTTGTGTTTCTGCCTTTCTCTTATTGTCTCGGACTGGGGGGTGGCTGTCTTCTTGTGAAATTTCGTCTCTGTGTCCCTGGCTCGTACTCTTCGAACCGTGGGAAAACTGGACCATCCTCGTGGTTCAGGTTCAAGAAGCCCCCTCCGGATTTCATAACTTGATTCCAGCAATTCAGGCTTTGCTTCAGCTTCGATCTCTGACATTATTGAATCTGACTGAGCTTGAGTTGGACTCGCGGCACTGGCTTTACTACCTGATATGATCGATGCAAAGTTAGTCTGGGGCTTGAGAGGAACGGGACCAAGAGGTACGCACCGGGGATCTCGGGGGTACAGGGTTGGGGGGGGGAGGGGGGGTCATGGCTCCTTAAAAGTGAAAATTTTATGAACTAATATTTGCTCACAGCGGGTCATTGGACGCAAATTGGGGCTGGATATAAGTGTAATTGACTTCAAAAAGCACAAAATGGATGGTACACATCAAATGACATTATAACTCTGCTATTTCTTTTAGTTTGTGACTTCCATGACCCATCGGTCACATCGGCTGACAGTCCATCATGTCACAGTCAAGTTCCACGTCAGGATTGTCGTTCACTTTATGTGTCTACTGAAGCAATACTGAAGACATTTGTGGTATATTTGCATCATCACCATCACCATTACAGTGCTTTGCAGAAAACACTGCACAACCGAATTTCGAAATTTGATTAGTAATACTGTTGATGTGACATTGTCACACATATCTTCTTATCTCGATTTCATCATGGCGCCCGTAGTTTCAGAGGAAATGCGCCAAAGGATTGTTGCCTGGCACCAGGAGGGCAAGCCTGCGAAGGAAATAGCAGCTCTTGTTGGTTGCTCAGTACGCACTGTTTACAATATCTTGTCTTGCTTCCGTGATTATGGTCAGGTCAAGAACCCATTTGCTCGCACGCAGGGAGTTCATCGAGTCCTTGACATGGGAGATATAAACTACTTAGCCTCCCTCATAGAAGCTCGCCCTAAGATATATCTTGATGAATTGCAGGAGGAACTTTTGGCCAACCGTGGCATAGAGGTGTCTTTGGCCACTCTATCACGTTCCCTTCAACGGATTGCTATCACCCGAAAACAGATATCTCATGAAGCCCTAGAGAGAAATGAACATCTTCGGGCCATATGGAAGGCAGAACATGGTCATATACCCGGAGAATATTTTGTTTGGCTGGATGAGGCAAGTGTTGACGATTTGACCAATCAACGACAATACGGGTGGGCAGCACTTGGACGTGCTTGTGTTGCTCGTGCGACGTATATCCGCGGCCAACGCTATTCGGTCCTTCCTGCTTTGACATGTGATGGTATTATTGCGCTGGATATATTCGAAGGTGCCGTGAACAAGGAGAAGTTCATCAACTTTGTTGATAAGGAGTTGGTGTGTTTTCGTTCCTACACTTTCACCCACCAAGTCTGAAGTACAATTTAGGCTCCGTTACTAAATCCCTATCCTGGACCGCGTAGCGTTGTAGTGCTTGACAACTGTGCTATCCACCATGATGCTGAAATCCGCCACATTATTGAGGATGATTGTGGTGTGTTCTTTCTCCTCAACGGAAGCTGTCTCTGATAGCTAGAGATGTTCAACTTTTAGGTGCCAAATTGATATACTTACCACCCTATTCCCCCGACTTTAATCCCATTGAACAAGCATTCCATACAATCAAGTCTTGGCTTCGTCGCCACGAAGCCCAAGTTGTCAATCCTGCATCACGACCTTGGCTCATTCAGCAAGCATCATTTTCTGTCACTTCAGATCATGCAGAGGGATGGATACTCAATTGTGGATATTCACTAGACGATGATTAATTTTATGTCATTTCAAAGAGAAAAGCTAGGTTATGATAAAAGTGATAAAGACAAAAGAGAACAAGCAGCAAGTATGAAGAACGAATTTGTATATCAAATATCAGTAAGAACAGTAATTAGAGACGGCGCTTCTTCGCAACGTGGGCGACCTTGGTCTCAAGTCGATCCTGCCACTCCTTGCAATATAACTGAAGTTTGATGATGCGACCTTCCGAAACCTCTGTGACATCACATAAACGTGCAACTGGCACCTTTGGGATGATATCTGGCGTGAGATCACGAACCGCGAGAGCTTCCTCACATGCCATGAGATCAATTCCTTTGGTCACTGCAAAATCTTTGAGACAGGCATGGAGTTCACTACCTGGCTCGGGCATGGGCGAAAGTGGGGTAGCAGATGTCACTTGCTGGTTTGTTACTGGAGAAAGTGGTTGGCGCTTTTTCGGGGAGGGAGAATGAGAGCGGGAACGACTGCGGCTGCGGCTGCGCTTTCCCTTGAGCGAAGAAATCAGGACTGCCATCAGCAACGCATTCTGATCACCAGAATTGGGAGCGATTGCATCATTCACGTTGCCTTTGCGCCCACGAGGTCGTCCCATTGAGAGAAGACCGTCACGAGGTCCGTCAAATAAGGGAACATTGGGAGGTTCATTCTTGGTAGCCTCCCCGGCCGCCTAACAGTGTTTGAGTGAAAGGCAATACATAACAACAATATGGACTGACCATTGCATCAGCCCAAGCCTTGAGGCGACGGTTATTCAGGCGGATATGCTCTGATGTAGGTGAGATATAACAGAACCCAACTTCGCCATGTTCCCCGCGATGAGTAGCGCATGGCCATTTCTCCTGCAACATCAAGATATATCTACCATTGAGCTGCGCATCAGCACTAAAGCCCGCTACAGAAGGGACCTAAGATAGATCACTGAGCAAAAAATTCTTTGTCGATGACTGGGTTCACTTACTCGGGTGCCATAGAGCAACTCGTCGTCAGCCTGAGAAGCAGCAGCTGCCGGGGTGACGATCTACGTTGAATGCCAATCAATATTTCGTAGTCTATATAATGAAATCACTTACTGGGTGTGCAATGCGAAAGCCCTCCATGGTCTCAACATCAAACTCAACGCTAACCTGACATTTGGTCCTCTCTTTTGTCGCCAAGGTTTCGCGCACGACAAGAAATTCCTGATCAGTCTGTATCATAGCCGCACTTGATTTACTAAGATATCAACATCAGAGATAGGTATCGAAGTTTGAGATGAATACACACGTAATGCCTGTCCACCAGATCCGGAATTGAGGCCCAGAATGAACGCCAGGGCTGTAATGGTCAGATAGGCTATGAATACGAAGAAACTCCTTGATGAAGTCGGTGCGTGTAATCCCATCGATTTTGATGCGCTCCATCTTCACACTCTTCTCCTTTTTGACGCCAGACCTCCCACGCGCATTCGGGGCAGCTGGGGCAGAAAAGATCATGGTAACAGAGACGAGAAATCCAGCGGGCGGCTCGTCTATGGCAGTTTTGTTCACTACGGAATCACATCAAAGATAGACATATCGAAAAAAATAAATTACGCACAGGCGCCATACGCAGGGAGCTGAGCAACCTGTGCCGAAATCAGATGAGCCATGGCATTCAATGGCACTTGAGCTGGCTGGGGCGTTGGAGTGATCGAGGCATGCATCTGATCGTATACCTTGTTGTCCTTGAGTCCCCAATAGCGTAAAGCATCATCCATTTCTTCATGGGAAGCATAATAGAGGGCTGGATCACGAGCACCATCTAACCAGACAAAAATAAATGGACAATAAGTCAAAAAAAAAGGGAACGCTCACCAATCCAACCTGGATTACGAAGCCAAATGTCCGATGGACGCCCAAAGTTGCCTGGGTGACGGCCAGATGGAGCAGTCGGAAAGAATACATCGTCCACATTGACAGGCTGCGTAAGTGTAGAAGCCGGCTGGTTTTCCTGATCAGCGGCGGTCGGAAAGTCTGTGGAATGCGTAGGCATGATACTGATATGGTTGTAGGAGGAGGAACTGCACCTTTTATACGCAACGTTCCTATGATCGATCCTGAATCCGTAGAACTTCAATGAATTTCCTAAAAAAAACATTGGACAATGGAGAAGCGAGTATGGAGTGAAATAACTGCCTTTCAGAGTAGTTCAACATCGCCGTGTGCAGGGTTGAGAGGTAAAGAAGTCCATGTATATTGGCTATGACAACAGATGACCAGGCTGGGTACTGATATATTGACCAGAAATATAGAGGTAGAAAAGTTGAGTTATATTGAGGGCAGGCACACGATATGGGAGCAGAATATGAGGCAAAAAGGTAGTATTGAATGCAGGGGGATCTATGAGATGGTCGACGTTGATAACGACGATCTCAATTGGTGTTGAGTCAAGTTGCGGTCACTCGGATCCGGTCACATCAAATGATTACTAATCAAATTTCGAAATTCGGTCGTGCAGAGTTTTCTGCAAAGCACTGTAAAAGTCCTAGCTAGGTAAGCTGTGAATTGCTCATCGAGCCAGTCTAGATTTCAAAAGTTCAAGTGTTTCTCTCAAAAGATTAAAGAGATTTTCGTGGTTGATGTGGTGGAGGAAAATGATGTGACACGTAACACAGTCGGTGACAGGCTGTGACAACAACTTTTCTC
>JABAJW010009090.1:0-15464 GCA_018855395.1 Arthromyces matolae | reverse complement strand
TGTCACGTTTTTTGTTGATGGGAAAAATCAACTACCAATCTGAGAGTTCAAGATAATCAGCGATTTGATTGTGACTGATTGACAATCGATTCCCAATCACGGCAAGATCAGATTGTCACAGATTGTCAATCAATCAATTGCGATCAAGATCAATTAACACTACAAAATGGCGACAAAGCTACGCTACTTATATTTATCAGCTATGCGGTATATTTCAGCGCTTTCTAGAGCTAGTCAGAAAGGTTTTGAAAGAATTAGAACTGAAAAAGTACCTTTTCCCTCAACTTTCGCCCAGCATTGACAGGTTCTGATGCATTGGCGATGTTCGACACCGCATCGATGTCTGGCGCTGGGCCAGCGTCTTCAGCTGGCGGCCGTGGTTGTTCGCGATGAGGGTCAATACCCTCCGACAGTGGGGATTTGCCTGCTTTCTTCGAGGTCGCATCTTGTTTTTGATGAGGTGGAGTGGAGTGAGGAGCAAATTGCACGTTTTTTTGCCGTTTCTTGCCCGTTTGTGAGTGCAGGGTGGGAACAGCAGTCGCGATCGGTACTATGCCAGCAGGGTCCTGAGGGTTAGAAGTGCGCTCCGAGTGGGTATTCAGAGCTGCAGCCTTAGAGGAGGGGGGAACTTTTGGATTGAGGTATTTGCGCTGCTGGCGAGGTGGGACAACTTTCGGTGATCCTTGAGACGCGGTCTCACGAAGCTCCTGTTGAGGAGGGCGAGTATATTTGTGCCTGTTCATCAAGTCTGGTGTGTCAGGTACTACAGCGGGGCCAATAACCGATGATTTTGGGGGGCTCTCCAGTTCTAGGGAAAGTTCCCTTGCCAGCTGCGGGCCGCCTCTAGTTTTGGATTTTGAGACTCGAACGCGTGCAGGTGAAAGTGGCGAAGGACGCAGTGGAGGTGCCAAGGGCGATATGGGATAGCGTTCCTCCTCTTCATTGAAATCTTTGAGTGGAGATGGAGGACTCGGAGGCGCGACAGGGGGAAAATTAGGCACATCGTCATCAAACAATTCAAAAGGATCTGATGATTTGCTGACCATCGGTGCCTTGTCAAGGGACACCGCAGCTCGGTCGATCAACCAGAGGTCTTCATTCGATGCCTCATCAAGGGAATCTGCCGCGTCGTCGTTTAACAAAGCGTCTTCAACATCATCGATGTCGAAGTCGCCAGCGTCGTCTACATTAATAGTCTCCCCATCATCATCTTCATTGAATACCCGTTTCCTGAATGAAGACATAAGTTTTGCGTAAGATGAAACAAATTTCTTCTCGGGTGAAGAGAACATCAGATATCGCATGTTCATTAATCGCTCGAGATATACCGGCCAAACAACGAATTCGAGTTTTTTTGGATTGTTAGGGTTGGGTACCTTTATAGTTTTAGAGACGGTGGTAAACTTCTGCTCTGCTGAGGCTAAAAAGATTACCTGCGTAATTAAAGAGAGGAGAATGAGTTGCGAACATGATAATAAAGAAGGAATCTCACCCAGAATGCATAAACTGGGATCGTGCTACCAGGTAGCTGCTCCAGCTTTTTCATTTTCCAACGATCGCCATAGGTCACTCCTTGGGAATTGTCCTTGTCCGATTTTAGAGAGGAGGGACCACGGAGGACTACCTTGGTAGCATCGGCAATCTCTGGTCCCATGAATAAGCGGTGCATATGCCCCTTAGGCGATCGGTCCCGGTGGTCGCGAACTTCACGCGAAAAAAGGATTGGGGGATAGAGATCGAGGACGTTAGCTTCTCCCTTCCAGCTGAGCAGAGACCGAAGATGCCCTACTGAGCTGCGGTCAAAAGTGGGATTGAATACTGCTTCCGGCAGATTAAAGATGATTGGAGCCGCCTTGCGCAGGGTGTCTGGGATAGCACTTTTGATTTGCTTAATCGTGTTCGCGGCCTAACTCGGGCGTAAAGATGTGAACCAGAAAATGATTATCAAGAGGCACGCACACTTTTGGCAAATTCGGTGTGGAACATTACTGTTCTGCAAGCAGATGGAAGACAATGATACAACTCAGCAAGGTGGATCTCGTCCAAGTCCGGTCGCATGTCTTTTTGAGGATTAAAACGACTTTCGTCACTAACTGCACCAGGTACGAGCTGCTTAGGGCTTGCGACTGATAAGATATTGTGAGCAGCTAGGGGAAAATAGAGCCCAATAAAACATCTAATTGGATTTTTCGAAAGCTCGATGGCGTCTTCGAGAGGATCGCGGGTGTTTTCTGGTTCAGACAATTTGCGCTGCTTCAAATTCCCGACCTCCGACTTGAGGATACTTATTTCGCGCTTCCTCTCTCGGTCTACATCTACAAGCTTGTTATACTTGATTCGAAGGTCGGCAAATTCTTCCTGACTCCGTCGCAAAGCCTGTGCAGAGGCTGAATCAACCAATGGTCAAAAGCAGAGGCTAAAAAGACAAACCTTTCGAAGGCGATCTTCAGTGGGGTTATAGCTGCCTGCGCCGCGAGGTGCAGGATAACTGCGATGCTGCGAGGAACTGGGGCGCCTTTCAAAGGTGCTTTGGCTTTCGTACTCGTCTGGAGATGATCCTTCGTAGTTCTCCTGCTCCGGAACGCTGAAGAATTCCTCTTGATCTTCAGAACATTCCTCATCTACAACGAGTGGGCTGCGACGCGTGGATTTGTCCCGTTGCGCCTTCGAATGACTGCGCATGTTAACGAGGAGGGTCACAATGAGGGTGAGAAGAAAGAAAATATTTTCTGATTGATGAGGTAAAAGTGAGCGGAACACTACATGCTGCACGACCCGTTGCCCAAAGGTTAATTGACGCAAACGGAAGTGCCCTGTTACGATGGGCTCTGAGGTCAGTCATTGGCAAAAAAGGGTTGTCAATAAAAGAATTATTCAACATGCAAGAATGATTTGGGTACAAGGGATTGGTGGCGTCAAATACATTTGGTAAACCTGGTGGAACACGCAAACACAGCGACTGTGTTCAGCTTCTGTTGTTCGGCATGCATGACCCATCATCTGGAGTGCATCCATGACAGGATAGTCAATGTACCTATGCTCCTTGTCTTTGTAGGACTGCACCTCCATAATAATAACCGCGTAGCTGGCGACCGGAAGACTCCAGGCCGCGTCCTGACCAGAGTGTGTCAGACAATATTTTGAGTAGTTGGAGAGACGCGTAGCACACCTTTGAAGCGACAAGGACCTGAATGGCCCCAGAATTAATTGAGCGCTGGACGATACATGCTCCAAAGCCTCCTGGAAGTAACCACGCGCTTGAACCCAATGAGCAAAGTGCTAAAAAGGGAGAGATGTGCATACCTTGGGGGATTGCGTGTGAAGGAGCTCCCATCCGCGCTCCACTATCTCGTGTGTTCCCCAAGGACACTCCACAGGCGGCAATTTGAGCCTTGATCTCCGTTTGAGTGGAAACATTGAAATGGCAACTTCGAGGTGGGCCCAACCTCCCTCCCCCCCCAACAAGTCGAAACTCATCTGCAATCAGGAGTCCTATATTTTGTACATTTTCCGCCGGCGCCACCTTCTTGAAATGACATTCCACTGTAACAATTATGAGACAAATGGCAGATTGTGAAAAGCAAGAGCAAAGCAAACCTGCGAGGGTGTACTCTGCGTATTTTGGCCGGGGGAAGGGGAATGTAGAAGTATAAGCTCACCGTCAACATCCTCAAGTAGGATGTGAATCTCAACTGTTCCGCGAGTCTTCTCATCCCAGTGGAAGTCAGGGGTCGAGTGACCGATAGGCTGGTTTGAGCCTCGAGGCTCGGAGACAATTTGAGTATCGCAATGGGTCCGGGGGCTCTATGTCCTCCAGGACCACTCCAGTGGCTCCTACTGCAGAGGCTGGTTTGCGATAGACAAGGAAATGAACAATGCGGGTGCAACAGGTAGTCACGATCACCTGACATAAACGAAATTCACATGAGTTGCATTGTGACAGTTGCCAATGCCAAAACTTGTAAACAGACCCATGGCCAGAGACACGACGCGAGTAGACGCGATTGGAAGATTATGCACTACTTATGGCCATCGTAGATCGCAATTGAGTACAGATTGCCGAGGGTGGATCTCCATTCAATGTCTATCTACACAAATGCTGCTTATCTATACGTTGTGGATTTCCCAGTAGTTGGGAGGAACGGGTTCAAACATCGGCACCGTGATCGTGACATTGTGTTCACTGTCTGCGTATTTTTGCCGGAGGAGGAAGGTGTCGTGGAAAAGTATCAGCTCGCCGTCAACGTCCTCAACTAGGATGTGGAACGTCTCAGCCGTTCCATGAATCTTCTCATCCCAGCGGAAGTCAGGGGTGATGGAAAGGTCGATACGAAGAAGCGACCGCGTGATGGGCTGCACTTGAGCTTCGAGACTGTGAGACGATTTGAGTATCAGTAAGTTAATAGCTGATGAAGCACGCACTGCAGCTTTGGGAGACTGTGGACAAGGTGGTGAACGAGGCGACCGGCGTGAGGAATACCAATGAGCTCGGCAATTTCAGGGGGGTTCTGGAGGTCGATGCTTGTTAAGACACGTTCAAATTATACCAAACATCAAAAGCGTACCAAATCAAAGCTAATGACAGGGTCAGCACCAGTTTCCACAAAAAAAAAGGACATACAAATTGTTTTCCTTCAGCCTTATGCACCACATCAGGTGGAACACCCTTGAATTGCCTGAGAGGCGTCATCGAACCCCACCTATGTGTCCGTCTTAGCCACGATGAATTGGTAAAAGCAGAAAGGTACGCACATCCTCTTCTCTACCATCTTGCATAGATCAAGCGCTGCCTTTGCGGGAACCGCCCATCCCCTCTTCAGACAAATCTCAAACATCGCTCGAATGATCCTGTCTACGGTTCAGTGACCACCTCCAGTTAGAATGTGACAGACTCACCGTCCAGCAGATTGTTGAACGAACACCATATCAGCAACAAGAACGAAACCTGTTTCTGTGTTAGTGTTATGAGCCACAATATTATTTCGAAAGATTACCATCAAGTTTGAGTTGAGAAATGTATGCTTGCAGGAGGTCGTTGATCTTTGCAGCAGGTTCTTCTGCACTTTCTTTGACAGGTATCGGGACACGCTCGAGTAGCTTCGAAAGCTCCAGCTTTTCCTGTAAGGAGAATCGATCAGACCGTTTTCAAAAAGTTGTCGGAAAGACGCGACTTGCCTCTTGGCGTACCTAGAAGACTCCATAAATCAAGGTCGCAGGGTTTTCAGAAAAAAATACGCACCGGTAACAACTTGAATTCGTTCGACAGAGCGAAGACCCTGAAAAGCTCCAGCATGCTCATTGTTTTCGGGATGCGGAGGAGGGTAAGACGTATTTGCGGGGTTGGGTGGGTGCGTCGACTGGGACGAGGGCGTTTGGGGTTGCGCTTTACGAGTACCGGTGGCGGTTGACCTTCGTCGTGGAGGTGCGGCTGCGGCTGTGGCTGCGGCGCTGGCAGGGGCAGGGGCAGTGGGGGTGGGAATGGCAGGAGCGACGAGGAAGTCGTGTAGAGGCGCTGTCGATGGAGAAGCAAAGTCGAACGCCGATGAGAGGTCGAGTGCAGCTGGGACAGGTGGTGATGGCGCTGGGAAGAGAGATGATGGGTTCGCAGTCGACGGACTGAAATCATGCAACATGGGCGATTCCGGTGTGAGCGCCAGCAACCCTTCCGGAAGTTGTGGGATCGTGTTCGTCTGAGAGGGCTTCCCATACATCGATGAAAGGGAAGAGGTAGAGAACCCTTCAAGAGGAGGGAACAAATCGCCATGTTCGCCTCCACCATCGAACATCCCCGTAAGCATCCCCATATCCATATCATCGCCACAATCTTCGAAAAGCGGCGTGTTAAGGAAATCGGTTTCGGGGGAGTAGGTGTTGAAATCATGGATGTCGGAAAAGGTGGGGGAGGAGTATAATTCGGGGGTTTGGGGTGTTGGTGGGGGCAGCATGGTGCTTGGGTTCGCGGAGGTGGACGACGAGGACGACGCTGAAGAAGGGGAGGAAGCGTTAGATCGATCCTCAACATTGTCGCCGCCGACATCGTCAACGAGATATTCACCTTTAATCGCGGCGCCGATAATGCTCTGCATATGCTCTGGTGGAAAAGTAGCGTCGCCGCTGTTGTTGTTGTTGTTATCGAGGTTATCGGCTTCCTCTGGTGCTGGTTCGGTAGGCTTTTGAGCGAGCATGGTCAAATAATTCTTCGACATGGTGTTAAAATCTGGTAATTCTTGTTGTTGTTACGGAGTAATACGACGAGTGGGAGCAGTAGATGGAGCAGGTGGTAGACTCTGGGGTAATCCGTGTGGTGCTATCTGGCCATGAGTGGCAGTAAAAACTTGATTGGGCGTCCTAAGACGTTGGCGATGATGAGTTAAGACATGGGGGTGCGAGGGTTGAACCGAATTGGGTCCAAGGATGTGGGAGTAGGCATCGGTGCGAGTTACCGGGGCTGACAAGTAAACCTGACGATTTACAGTTGACCGAACGACATGTTGGCTACTGAGGTGAGGTCGGCATGAGAGTTCGAGACAGGTGGGGGTTGCTTGGATGCAGAAGGCCATTGTTCGACATTCGTGTTAAAAGCCTGAGAAGCTTGCGCTTCTGGGGAAGAACTATCCGAGGTTGCGGGCTTGTCGATAAAGGCCTCATCTGGATCGATAAGGTCCGCGGGGAGACATACAAAATCACGAGTCCTTGAATGATATGAGCACGAATGAAAACAACTGAGCGAAGATGCATACATTTTCATTTCGAAAGAAAGTCCTTCGTCCAATAGATCAGAAACTACGGTTGCGTCCCCTTCCTGCAATGAGGAGCTGGTCATTGGCGGGCAGTCGCAAACGAAGTCGAGTCTCGACCAAGGTCGACCCGGACATTGTTCCTCCCCACTCCAGCGGCGGCTTCTGGGTCCAGCGCCAAATTCGTCTTCCACACCATGGTCCGGGATTTTCTTGGGCAGATTGATGAGCTGGCTGAGTGAATGCGCCCGTCTTCTTGTCGAAATCCTTCATGTTTCCGCCTGCAAAAAACATAAACTAATGCTATGCCACGCACTTGGAATGGGGTCCTGTGCTTGACGACGTCAAAGCGTGACACCCAAAACCACACAATGAGCACAACCATAGCATGCTCCTGCGCGACGAACATGGGAGGAAGAACTTGGAAAACAAGAAACCAAACATCACCCAAACTCGCAAATATTAATAAAATTGAACAAATAAACAACTGAAAGTGAGCGCACCAGCCCCAATGTTCTTTGACTTCAATGACTAAAGCGGCAGATCGACAAACTCTACTACATTGGCTGGCTGCAGACACCGAAGCGTTGCTGGCACTAAATTTCGGACACAGGACAACAATCTGTGAAAGAATACGCGCAGGATGTAAAACATACGCGATTCCTCTTCACAACCGCACCGATCCGGTACGACTTATTGCGTCCTGGGCGACAAGCAGCAGCTGCCCGACAACTTTGAAGAACGCTTTAACGGCGTATCAAGATTGTCACAAGAAAAAGCGCACCACAAAAACACAATTTCTACTCGCGACACGGCTACATGTCTCCCCAGGCAAACGAAATTTCCATTTACGATCAGTACCAGTCATCACCGTTTCCTCTTTAAAAAGGAGCTATCCGCCTTATGGAACGATCATCGCGAACAACAAAGAAATATTCGACCAATGGTACCCGCATTTTGCATCTGGCAAACAAGCTGACACGAGGATGAAGCGCCTGCCATTAAAGTTATTGGACAGCAAACGCCTTCGAGTCGATTTAAAACCACATGAAAGCGCACTTTTTGTCGACGAGAAGGGGAAATTAGTTGGTGTCGTCTTGCGGAATTTCTGCCCAAACCAAGCGCTACTAGATTGGGCCATCGACGAAGCGAAAAAGCAAATACCACTCAGGAGAAACATACGAGTATTGTATTCACTACGTTTCACCGAAAATACCAAACTAAATGCCCTACAGAAAGAAGATACTGGAAAATTGGTTCTTATGGGATATTCAGCCGGCGCACGCAGTAAAATGCAATTCGATTGGGTTAGAAACATAACCAAGAAGATGGACGACGCCTCCAAAGATCAATCCAATGCAGCAGGCAGCGTACTCTTTGCGGTTGCGTGGCAATTGATGAAAAGCCAAGTACCATCTGAAATCATCCAGGACTTTGACGACTACATTGAGTCGATTAACATCGACCGAATGGATAGAGGGCATTGCGCAGTTGGGTCCACAAACGTCGTCATCCGACGTTCATCAACGACAGATGGCAAAGAAACGCTTGGAGTATCCGTAGAAGGCCAATCGTTTGAATTTCACAATGTCGAACTCGCACCACCTGCTGGGGTTATCGGTCAGAATTACTCTCGGTAAGCACCAATTAACAGCAAACCGAATTGACATTCACCAAAACCGCTAGCGCTATCCACCGCGAACATCACCCGCACGAATGGGCACTGTCGTGGACAATGCAGCGGACGCCCTCGTCGGTCGGTTCAGATTTTTTCATTGCTGACAAGGGCATATGCATTCGACAAGCATCAAACACAGCGATTGCGTGGCGACCTTCCATTGACCACGGCACTAGCCTACCAAATTGCCATCCACTGGATACAAATCCCGGCTTCTGCCAAGTAGGTGTGGCATTTGTAACATCCAACCGACTTGCGAGTGCATGGAAAAAATACCAAGCACATCTAATCACAGCAGAAGAGGCGAAAGCGGAATTAGAGAGGGACGACATCGTCCAAACAGGCGATTTCGCGTAATCTGTGAGTTTCCTAACATGTAACTTCATCCTTGGCCCTATCTTAAATCACACTTAGCTCTTTGCGCCTTCCGGTGCATTCTCCGCCTTCGGAGGTTTTGAAAAGTCGACTTCCTCTTCTTCCACTCTTTCAACAAAACAATCTGACGATAAGCCTGCACCATCTTCGGGGGTTTCGTTCCTCACTCCATCTGTGTTGCGGCTCTGCCTTATCTTCGTACTCCCGTTCCGCTCCTGTCACTACTTATGCTGCCATCGCTTCTCTTGTTCGCCTCAGTTGTTTTTTCCCTTTTGCGGGCGCATCTGAGGTAGTATATGTTTTTCCTCTCTTTTCATGTATTTTTCTGCATACTTACATTGAACTACTCTTAGTTACTAACGTACTGCGCTTTAGGTAGTCCAATTCCAGTTGCTTTTTCCCTTTCGGGGCACCTGAGGTATTACTAGCGCACTGCGCTTTAAATTCAGCGATCTGTAACCGCCATTTTGAGTGCTTTCAAAGTCATAGCTGATCCAGGCCCAGTACCGGCGTTGCCAAGAAAGTGGAGATCGATTTTCTGTCCATACTTAAGTACTACAGGCGCGTATTTAATGGTGTGTGGGAGAATAGTACATTCGCAAATTTATGCCATCTTGCTTCGTGCGCGCGTCATAGGTAGGCTGATTTCAATTGGTTGTTCGTTTTTCTGCGAGTTTCTGGCATTGTTTTTGGAGCTACGAGTGGTACCGCGACCACGACCACGACCTCGACCTTGACCTTCGGTATTTTGGCTGGATTGACCAGCTGACTGATTGATCGCAAGGTTTCCCAGTTCGTGTACCATTCGGTTGGTGTCCACATCCATGGGTACATCTTGTGATTTGGGGAGGAGGTAGTCGCCTTCTGACATTGCCGTCAAGACGGCTAGTACCCTCGCCTCTATGTCATCATCAATCTGTGCCTCCTGGACATATAGGACGTCTTCAGGAACATCGCTGAAAATAAAGAGGTTCCAATCTGCAAAGAGGTGCTGAACCCACATCTTGTCACCCTCGTGCTCCAGCAATTTTTTGTACTCGTGAAATCGGTATGCATAAGGAATGGCTGTATAATCTCCTTTTGCCAAGAATTCCCGGTCGCAAGAGAGCAAGAAACTGGCCTTGATAAATGTCTGAATCAGTGTTACATACAAGACAGTGAGAATAACGACTCACAATTGTGGCAGAAGCTGACACAAGACCAGTAGTTATAGCTAGTGGTGCCCACTTTGTCATGCTTGTGCAATTCTCGGCCAGAAGTGGGAAGCCATCATTGAGTGAATCTGGGCCAAATAGTAGAAATCGTCCAATCTGGAGATCACTGCATGAGTTCCGAATCGTGCGTCATAGAAAGATTAAAAGCACCTTCTTTAAAGCCAAGTTCAGAAACAACTCTGAGGGTTCTGGATTGTGCGGATCCAAGTACATAATGGGGCAGAAATGATCGTACGTTGGCGGCACCTTCAAAGGGCAGCACGATATGAGGGACAGGCAAGACAAGTCCTCTCGGCGATTGTACCCAGGGTTCCAGCATTGAGATGAGAGATTGAGCGACGCAAAAATATTGGGTGCAATATCTTTTGCTTGAGCAATCATATCTGACCGAAATTTCTTGACTTCGTCAAGAACCTGAATAGATCATTGGAAACATTGATAGAGAAAGGCACAAAGTAAGGCTTACGCTATGTTGAAATGCAGGTAACTCTAATATGAAGTCCCAGAATTCCAAAGGCATACATTCGTATATTTCATTGGTTGCACAACAAGCATATATGGCCGATTTGACCTCCTCAGAAGGAAATGTGATGCCTCGCAGGGTTGGCTGTGGTATTGGGCGTTCCTTCATGAATGCGTCATCAACGGGCCAGAGTTGGTAGAGGACTGCAAATTTCTGGGCATTTTCGGCGATTTCTGACTGGTAATTGAGCAGAGCCGGATGAGTAAGCCAGGAGAGCTCAAACGCGGAGTCAATGATAGAGAGCGAGTTGATGTGGGTTCTAAGCCACCCATTTTCCAGTGAAAGCTGCCAATTTTTGTTCTTTAGCTGGATGGCCTTGTCCTGCTCCTTTTTTAATGCGACACGACAGGATTCTAAAGCCTGTGAAGATTGTAATGTAAGCCAGTGGCGGGCCAATAAAGTTAGAGAATCAATCTACCGCAGCCTCTAGGTTTGCCTCTGAACCATCAGCGCGCACATTCTCAGCAGTAGAATCTTCCATGGATAGTCAAGTGCAGAACGAGTGAAGATGAGACAGAGTAAGGGAGCAACAGCAACAGACGTTGCACGAGATACAAAAAAAGTTTAACTGACGTGAGGCGTAATCATAATTACAAGTCGCGACAATTTTTTATATCTTAAGCGGTACTTAGTACACAAAACCTGTGTTCACGCGGAAAAGGTTTCGAACCATTCCTCCAATGATTCACTGATAATTCAAGTCAGATTGCAATAGACAAGTATTTGAAATGAGTGGTGCCTACCAAAATCATTTATAAAGGATAATCTTTCTGCAAGCGAAGAAACATATCAGAATCGATAACATCCACCGCGAAGAATGTTTTAGAGCCAGGGGCCTCAGGTACAATATACGACCTCCGAATTATCGACCGCGCTGGGATAACTGTGGCTTCCGATAGAGCCGTTTCTCGAAGGCGAATCAAGTGGAGGTCTTCGTCTTTCTTGCTCGGTTTGACGGCACTGAAGGGTTGGATGAGAGCAAGCGGAACAAATTTATCGCCGTCGCCACTATGAAACCTTGCTGCCAATTTGATGGTGAAGACGCGCACTAACCGGCCAAATTTCATTTGAGAGCCAGCATCGTAGATGACTGTATCAAAGCGCCCCTCTTGATGCCATTTGGGGTTGGCGCGCAGCAGGTCAGTGTGAGCTCGCCAGTCTACAAGAGACTCATATGTTGCCTTAATAAACTTGTAACAAGTGACCTGGACAAGTAATGTATTCTTCAGTGTTGGTGAAGAGATTGAATTCCACTCACCATCTTGTCATTAGGCGCTGCCTTCATTTCAGCGCGAAATGATCTTGCGTCAAGTGTCATCTCAATATTGCTGTCTTCGCGCCAGAGAAGGTCACATAGTATCGCGAGGGTTCGCTCTGGAAACTTTGCAAATGCGGGATCGCTGCGGCATGTGCTGGTTATCTCATTGAAGGAGGTTGGCTTGTCAGGCGAGCCCAAGAAGATGTTACCAAAAGATTTCGGATCCGTGTAGTCATCGAGATAAAAATCGTCGAACTCCGGGTCAAAATTGCCATCGAATTCTGTTTCGCCACGAGACCACCTCTCTTCAGCTTGCTTTGCAAACAAAATCTGTATGCGCTTATCATCGATCATCATTTGAATGAGTTCGTCGGTAAGAACCTGTTTATAATGAGCATTGTATAGTTGCTTTGCATCTAAGGCTCACCTGCGCAGCGACGTCTTTATGATTCGATTTGTGATGCCATTTCTTCAGACCCTTATGCTTTCCTTCAAATGGTCTGGTACTATAGAGAATGAGAGGTCCCTTTGCGACGATATCCCTGTAGGCATGCTTTTGATTGTGAAACTTGGGAAAGCCCTCTGTTCGAAGACCAGTAGACAGCTGGACTTCTAGAAGCACACCGCCGCTGTCATCGTCATCGCCCCCGCCAACATATTCATGGTTTCCGTGCTTGGGATCGTCATCAGCTAATAAGCTGCGACCAGGAACAACCTCTACTAGAACCGAATCATATGCCTGTGAATCGATACATGAGATTGGAGGAAATGAAACATAGTCTATACTCACGTTGAAGTAGCGCCCAAACTCCTGAACTGCTTCTCGACCTTTCTTGATAGTCTGCTCTGTATGAACTTCCAGCATTTCCCACATCACCATGTTCAAGTATTTGCGGACAAGAACAAGAAGTCGATAACCGAGTGGATCTTCGGAGGTAGCCAGGACAGAATGGCTGGCATAGATGACCATCTGTCCATTTAGATTAGTAACATAGATGAGGTCGACTTGGAAGATTACCTTCATCATGTCGCGCGACGTATTTCCATCCGTAAAGTCAATGCTTAAGAAAGGCTTGGTAAAATGGTTGAATCTTGGCCACCTTGGGAATGACGCTAATCTGAGAATCGAGCGATTGGGAGCAATACTTGAAGCACAAACGGAACAGATGCTTACTGTTGCGAAATACTTGACTCAGCTAGGCGCTTGGCTGAAGCTGGTTTTGTATCTACTTGTCGTTTGATTTCGGCAAAGAGATGCTTTCCTCCTAACCCGTGGTCATTGTTATGGAGCTCATCAAAGGTAAGTGAGTCGAACGGATGCGAAAACCGCACATTGTAGAAGGCATTCTAGGGCCTGATTAGTGACTGAGCACCATAAACAACAGCGAGCGTACTTCAACAGGCCGCAATCCTTGAGCTCTCAGATCCTTTTCTCGCTCGGTTTTCTTTGCGTTTGATGTGAAGTACTTATCATAGATGTCCTTCGTAGCATCTGCATCGCGGCTGGGCCAGGTTTTCGATAGGTCAGAAAGTTCTTCATTTGGAATTAGACATCGAACACAGGGGAACTTGCTCTTAGCCCCTTTGGTCAAGGCAAAATCAGATCTACCATTCACAGAAAGCAAATATATTAAAATACGACAACACGATGGATAAAGACATGCGACACGCACTGCTCTTCGAAATCGGCAGCGAGAACATAAATTAGAGGGTAGAGTACACGCTTTTGTCCACCACAATCGTAGACTTCCCCTACGTGAGATGCATCTTCGATGGTCGATAGGAGATGCTTATAACATGCATGGAAGACTGCCCGCTTGAAGTTCACATATTCGGGTTTTCCGCGTTCTTTGGGATCGTCATAAAACTGTTCCGGATTGAAAATCTAACAAGGAGACGATAATAACAAATCGACGCACAACAGGGATCCACCCTACAACTTGTGCTCCACCTAGGCCATTGCTATTGACGATGTTAGCGGGAAGGTTCTGAATTTGGGCCATAATTGGATGGCAGCTTGTGTTGTTGAAGGTGGCGACCTGTGTTTTGTCGGAATAGAGTGTGATCATGAGGGGTCGGCCATCAGAAGGCAGTTGGCTCTAGCACAGATGTTCGATACTCGTCAGGCAATGACAATACTTGAGCTCACCTGCACCTCCCATAATCGATCGGCTGAAGTCGGTCCGTCGATGAATCTAACCCATTCCGAGTTTGCTTCGTCATACTTTTCGAGAAAACAGGCATCAAAAGCCGCAATTTTCCCGAGGTATTTATCTTCGAGTACTGTCCGCGACCATTCCTTGAGCGACCGGCTCCAAAATTCGAACTTGTGAACTTCTTTGTTATACGGAACTTCGATCTCGGTTTTTGTGAACTAGCAAGTGTTGTAAGAATATATCCGGCACATAGAAATGATGAACGCACCGGAGCATATTGTTGTGCCGCATCTGTCCAAAGCTGTGCCATGTGCCGAGCATCCTTAACTAAAAAATGCTCGTTACGATCCTTGAGCAGCTTGTGCACAACTTTCACAAGTGCATCGACTTGTAGTTGTGACATCGCCGCCTCATGAACGATAGAAGCGAAAGAGAATTCGCTCTCGGAATGGAACGGAAGCCACGGCTTTGGATGATGTGGTGGAAAGGGAGCAGATTCACGGCCATAATCGGAAAAAGAGTCGATACGCTCAGGTTTCCCTGTACTGGGATGATATGTTGTGCGGATGTCGTCATTTCGGGGTGGCCTTGTGGGTGGTGACGAAAGAGAGGGCGATGATGATTGTGGTGAGCCGGGATCACTCGAACTTGGGTCCTGGTCTACAGATAGTGTGAGATAATAATGAATGGGATAGCAAAGACTTACGGGTGTTGATATTGTTTCTAGAGAGAGGCATGAACGAAGGTTGAGTGGCATCTGAATACTGTCAATGACTAAACTTGAGATGAGATTTGAAGCATACTAAAAAGATGGTGGTTGTATGAGCTAGAAGATGGGGTGGATTCATCAGCAAGGACTTTGTTCTCGTTTTCGATCTCTGTAAAGAGGTGGATGCAAGACATAAGCGATATAAGGGCTTCCGTACCTTTTTCCTTCTGAGCCCGCTGATGGCCTGTATTCTTCAGCAGCTTTGACGGTTGGTCTTCTGATAGATTTGAGTCGGGACATGCTGCAACCGAACACATGGTGATAAAACTTACTTGTTCTCGGGGCAGGGCGCTGAAGGATTGTTGGTGCACCCCAAATCTCTGAAACATGGTCAGACTACAATATTACACATGAGGAAGAGATGTACCTTTCTCCATTGATTCCTGTTGTTGTTGTATTTCGGCGCGAAGGTCTGCTTCGTATTGTTGGTTGGCAGCGAGCGATTCTGGTGTGAAATTATTTTGGCAGCTTTTCATGTGCGGGCCCAAGCCTTGGGGTTTGAATTGCCGTCCACAGTGAGGGCAGGGGCGCGAAGTGTTGTTAGAAGGCATTTGTGATGATACAGAGTATAATATCCAAGATACAGAATGTGAAAAGTCGAGTTCTGAGTGGTTTCAACGTGGATTGACCGTGAGACAAAATCAATTGTTGACTGATTGTACTGCCGATTATGAGCCGATTGACAATCTCAGCCAATCAGATCAATTGATTGTCAATCAGATCAGATTTTTACCTCACGTGCAAAAGTCAGACA
>JABAJW010009089.1:0-15542 GCA_018855395.1 Arthromyces matolae | reverse complement strand
CGCCCAGGACTGGAATTAAAATGGAGCATAATGATAGTACTGGCCAAGCAAGTAAAGAGCATGAGAGCGAGAATTTGAGCGGTTCGAGGTCAACGTACCTGACACCCTGGCTTCGGCGTTGTTCTCTAGATCCACAGCTCCTGTGCCGTGTTAGTCAACAGTATAGTTAAAGGGCGAGAACCTGCGTACCGTAGACGCTCTCCGAGTATAATCCTCCCCTAAATCCTCTCCTTCTTGATCTCCCTCAAAAATCGACTATGTATGCGCGAGAATCGTGGACCAGGGGACGTATGAGAGCCTAGAGATCTAGTCACCCGTCTTCTCAGACAAGGATAGTGTATGTAACATACCAACCTCCGAGCAGCCTCAACCAGCCTTATATATATATATATATGAGCCGTCGAAACAATGCCATGACTGTAGAAACTTACCAAGGGCTTTCTCGCGTCCGAGCTGCGGTCGAAACAATGTCACCTTGAGACCATTAACAAACCATTGAGCAATCTGACGACGAGCACGACGCCATTTAATCGACCTCAACGATCAACATGGGCAAGAGTATGTGAGGAGGGCGGTGGAGATGGTGGTGGTCGGAGAAAGAGATGGAAAGATGTTCGAATTCTTCTTTGACTGGAACTCCTTACTTAATATTCTGACGTGACGTCAAGAATGATGATGATGTTGATATTCACAAAAGTGAGTTCAATTGCTTTTTGGGTTCGACGTTTCAACAAACCTCTCTGAACATCTCTGAACAGTTCAGAGGACCTCTGTAACCTCAGATACGCTCCGATCCCGTTTTCACTGGGGGTGATTAAGAAAAGAACGTGGGACGGAGGTGGTTGTGTGGAGTGCGTAGAGGGGTGGTGAGGCTAGAGATGGTCCGGACCGGTGAAGAGGGAGTGGAAGTGGAAGGACTTGAGGTGCTGGTGGGACTGGAGGTCGTGTCGAAGGTGAATAAGATGTTAACGCAGAGATACCGCGCTAGCGACATTCGCGTGAGGGGGTAGAGGTGTGTATGAATGAGTAGGAGGCGATTCAATGTCAGGACCGTGTTCCACAGCACTCCCGAAATTTGTAGTGGTGGCGGTGGCGGCTGCTGGTGCGAAACTGGAGTTGGGATTGGAAGAACCAGGGTTGACGAGGACACTATCCGCCGCACTCGACATCCTCCTTCGTTTCTTCGCCTGATGCCCATGCCCATGTTCCTGTCGCGTACCCCCATGCTGCTACTGCTGCTGTATCATCTGCTCTACCTCACCAGGAACTTCGCCTTGAACGATACCAAAACACGCTGCATGAAATCACCGCGAACAGTCGTTGCAGGCGATACTGAATCCATCGTCGAAGGTGTTTCCGCAGATAGATGGGATCGACGTTGGTGGTGGAGGAAGATGGGGGAAGTTTTGACGACGACAAGGAGGAAGACGTATATAAAGCCTTTTCTTTGAGTTTGTCTTTCGATTTGGAAGAATCTGGTGGTCGTAGGGTGGTAGTGCTGGATGGGATATGGGCGTTAACGACGGGACTTCGACTTCCTCTTTCCCTCTCCGTATCCCTACCAACAACGATGCCATGTTTATAAACATGGCCATTGACCAAAGGTTCTCCAAACGTGACGAGTCTCGGTCCTGGTGGTGGTGTCGTCGTGTGGAAGAGAATAGGTTTCGAATGGATGAGGAGGCCATGGTCGGATTGAGTGGGAAGGAAACAAATGAGCCACATGGGGAACCGGTTGAAAGGAGTCGGTTTGTCGAACAGGGCTAAGTATTACGATTGAAGAGACAGAATATGAGCCAATAAAACACTACTGACCTCAAACATGGCTCGACTCCTCCTCGTCTTCTCCCTCCACAAGTCAGGCTCCCATATGAGTTCTCCTTCTATCCAGCAGTGTCCTTTTCGTAGCCCTGCCCTTTGAGTCAAAAAAATTGAAAGAGATCGAGCCAAATTCCTTACCAGAGACGACCGAGTTAAGACTTTCCTGAACTTAACAACAACGATGAATTGCCTTCCTGCGAACCCTCCCTTTTCCATGCGGGGCCGAACACCAGCAACAAGAATTGAAGACCGTAGATCAACGAAGGACGATTGGTGGTGGTGGTGGTGGTTTGAGTTGAACAAATTGGGCATCAACCCATCATCAATACACCAGTGACGATCGGGCCGACCTTCATCTTATCTGATGGACGACATCGCCATCATGACCTTTCTCGGACAGTCACTTCTTCTTCAAGCTTCAACCATTATCACCATTTCAATTTCTCTGAGCTTCCTCAGCAAGTACCCACACAGCCTTGACTACCTTGTGAGAACGGAGGGCGAATCTGAAAAACGTCCTGTCTGGTCTGTATTGGAGGCAGGATGGTAGAGAAGTTGGGGGACGCGTCCCGCAGAATATGAGGCGTTCCTCGTTTTATTTCATCATTCGTTCGTTCATTCGTTCTATGGATCCGAAACCTCGATAACCCAAACAACGACCCACTCAGTATCCTGAACCCTCGCACGATCTTCTTGTTTGTTGGATTGAGGTCCTGTCCTCTGAGGCGTTTTTCCGTCCGGTGGGAGAGGGTTATGGAATGTTACGTCGGTTGGGTTTGCTCCGAGGTCGTTCAACAGTGTTGGTCTCGAGCGACGATTGACGCGGATTTTCTCGGTGTCCTGGCCTCTCCTTTGAGCCTCACGACGACCATACGTCAAACATCGACACGCACACCTTTCCTCGCATCTACCAACTCCTGCCGCACCACAAGCACATCCGTCTCTAACCCGAGCGTTCTATCCCACCAAACCTGCGACGTGCTCACCTACAGACTTTGTATCATCGTCAACCCTTCCCATTCCTTCTCTGGCGGCTCTGATGCCCTCGTTACCCTATCATCCCAAATTGATACCCACTCACTGTTGTCGACGTCCTGTTCACATTCGCATGAGCACTCCAACGGCCTAATTCTCGTAATGTTCCCTTCGCGTACTAGAGGCGATGGAGCTTCGTGTGGTACTGGTGTTCCTTTTGTTGATGGTACATGGGGTGCGTGTTTGCTTAGAGGTGTTGCTGCGCGTTATAGAGAGGGAGAGGTGTAGACTATGGTGACATCGAGGATGAGGCAGAAAGGAGGCATCGTGAAGACGTCGAGGGGGATATGGATGTAGAGGACAAGACAGTTGTAGGGATTGAGATGGTGGCTCCGTTGAAGGACAATAAGAGCGAGACGACGCCTAGTGAAGGAAGAGCGAATGCTGCTCGCTGGCTTCCTCGTTACCTCGGCTCTTTGCATTCGCTCTCTCCTTTCCTCACGACAATAATGAAGATCACCACCACTCGACACATTCTCCTCTTCGCCTTCGACTATCGCATTTCCATACTATTATGACAGCCTATCCGTCTACGATGAACGTTACAACAACCACCCCTAACCTCTATTCCATCCGATTCCATCTATATCATCCCCTGAGATACGACACTCTCCTCCCTGCTGGGTCATCCTGTTCCCTACGCTATTGCTCGCTTTCTTCGTAATCGCTATCAGGGACCCTCTTTCCCCTCTCCTCCCCATACCTTGATTCTAATTGTACCTGCATCTTGGTCACCCTCAACATGCTAACATCACGGACATCACATCCCCGATTTGACTACAAGTCTCCAACACCCCTCCTCGTCATACATAACCTATGCCCGACATGTACTTATTACTTTCTAATACACACCTATTCAACCACCCTTTCAAATTCCGCGCCCTCTTCGTACTCTTTTATTCCTTCTTCTTCAACACGTACCAACGTTAACTTGACCTCATATGCCTCTACAGCTTCTCCAGATCTCTCACGACGTTTTATCTTTCTCCAGGAAGTGCCCTCACACCCACCACAACCACGACGAGCACAACTACCCCAAAATCTTTCGCATCCATATCTGCATAACGACATCCAACGGAAAGTCCAATTGGTGAGTACAAAGTACGAGTGAAATGGCGCAATTGCCTCGTGTCTGATCTCACTGTCCCTCAGGTGACCACTTTGACGCTACCTCCTCGCGTCGAGTCAATGTACTGATGATGTATGTATACTTAGAGTAAGCGACACATACTAGCTTTGCTCGACTACGTATTATAAGGTAAGTAGGTACATGACATCGAATCACCTATGGATGCACTGATCAATGAGGACGAAAGATCCCGGAGAGAAAGAATCATCCATGCTGCTCTACGTATCTGTATAGGTACGTACATCGAGTTTCGTGATCCATCCACACATGTGTTGTCTTATTGTCCATAATATCCAAAGTAGCCTTACTACCCTCCCCAATCCCATGTGACTATCGGTTCAAGAAATTCCTGACAACCTGATTCTCTCCTCCGTTGTTTTCCTCCTCGTTCATTCACACAACTCAAATCTGACTCGCATACTCCATAGTTGTGCACAGGCAGCAATGTGGTCACTATATTCCACGAGCAGTAAGTAGGTACATATCACTTTCAATACCAACAATAAGCTGGCGAGCTAACTGAGCTATTACTAGAGATATTCACTTCCCAATTTCCACCGTTTCACGAACTCCTGATTTTTTTTCTTTCCTCTATTTCTCAATTTCCCCCCGTTTCCTTCATCAAAATTTCGTGTTACTTCTTCATACAAAGATCTCTCTAACTGGATCAAACGTTCGTCCAGATGTTGATCGCTGTAGACCCTGGTGCCCATGCGTTCCCACTTCTTGCCCAATGTGAGGTGGAGTCTGACCCTTGTCCTGTTGACCCTCGATCATCCCCCTTCCTTGGCCAACTATATCAGTCGAAAGATGAGATTTTTCCTTCCCAGTATCCTGCTGTTGACCCCCCACGCGTAGGTTTGGAGCTTGAGTTCGGGTATGTGGCCCATCCGCTGGCCGCTTTACCCTACAAGCATCCTTCCTTTGTCGTGTCTGTTCCTTTCTCCATTCCCCTTGCCTTTTGTTATGCTCCGTCACCGCATCAAGGACCATTTGTCTTCGATTCTCTCCTTCCTCCTCCGTGCGGGGAGGAGCTGGCCAGATGTGTGGTTCTGGCA
Organism: Arthromyces matolae; assembly: GCA_018855395.1. NCBI lineage: Eukaryota > Fungi > Basidiomycota > Agaricomycetes > Agaricales > Lyophyllaceae > Arthromyces > Arthromyces matolae. Next base: position 10,499 of record JABAJW010009089.1, on the reverse strand, counting down.
TAACCTCGAGCCCAAAACCTGCCAATATATTTCGACGTTCTTTCCACTTTTCCTGATCTTCACAGGCCACATATGTCATCAAATCCAGGATTCGATTCATCGACTTCACGCCCTCTTTGTTATCGCTAGACGGGATGTTCATGTACTTATCGTTTTTGCGGGCTTTTGGCAAGAAATATTTTTTCCGTAGCTTCATCGATCTTCTTATTTGAGTCCGTTCCGGGGAACAGTCTATATCATCTCCATCTAAATAAATGGCTTTTTTCAGCAGCAAGTCATGATTCATGAAGGAATGGTCGATGTTCTCACCCTCCTGAATGTCCGCAATGTCAATATCCGTTTCCGTCACCCATTTATTATCATTATGTTGTTCAACCAAGCGTTGGATGTCTTCCTGAATCACCGCACTCTTCAAAACCCGGCGGTTGACTGGAACTTCTGGCTTTGGAAGAGGCAGCCTGAAGCGCCGGCTTGTGAGGTGGTATCGCAAAGTCGACAATCGATCCGCTAGGTGCCAGTCGTCCTTCGATGTAGCTAATCGCATACATTCTAGAATGAGGTACAGAGACGTCACGGCCTGCTTGTTACCTGGATACGGTACTTTGATCCATAGGGGCTTATCTTCAGGGAAAAATCCCATTGGCATCCGGATTTCGCCCTCAAACTCATTATGTCGTAGAACCGCCTCTTTGATTCCACGCCGAAGCTCTTCTAGATCTGACCATGGCGTCTGTCGGAGCCATGTGATACCAGGTCTGTCCTTCCGCACCCTGTCCGCCAATGCCTCTAAAGACTTGAAGTATCCGATGTTTACCAATTCCTTCTCGAAGTTATTCCGAGGTACATCGAGTTCGTTAGGATTCTTCTTGGCGGCTTCATCCATCAAGTTGACAATGTTCAGAACTGAACCCCAGAGCATGAGATCCTGTCTACCTGGGAGTGACAGCTTAAGCTCGTGCGTTGAGCTACGACTATCATTTGGAAGGAAACCAGGCGGAATAGTGACAGGCTTCAGCTCTGGCTTTGTCTCCTCCTTTTTTGCCTCGGTATTGTTGGCCTTGTCTGTGGGATTTCTCGCCAGAAGTCCCAGTTCATTATCACTTTCAACCAAGATGGAGACTATTTGACGGCCTAAGTACACCATCACAATTGCGAAATCAAGACTCACAATTTGAAATATTCGTAGTCAATCGAAGGTTATCGTTGTCATTCAAAGATCCTGGCACAACGAGCCCTGAATTTGTGCGGGGTATGGGTGTCGAAGCGGCAAGAAAGAAGTTGGTGAACATGAGAGCGATGAATATGCTTTGTTTAAGTGGAGTTCTCATGGCGGAGAGACGGGGGGTAGTAAGTTCTGGCCAGCAGAACGGGGGAAATTCTTGTCAAAATTTTGGTTGTGTAAATACACTTGTATGATATATCAATCCTCTTTATCTCTTTCGGGATTTGATAGGCAACTGGCTATGCTTCACTCGACTGATTGCTTCATATACATCATGGCGTGCAGGGTGATATCAACTTGCCGAACCCCAAAAAAGCATCCAATTCTGCGGGATTCAACGTGAAACGATCGGTATAGAAATTGCAGCGTTCTCAACAGCCCCACTATCAAAATGATGAGATCTCATCACCAAGATAGTCACAGAATATCGCACTTGCAACGGATGTGAGAGAAAATGATGAATATCGATTTGATACACAGTGATAAGTCAGCTGGGATGAGTAGGGAAGCAGAACACACACCTAACACGCCCACTTGACTCACAAACCGATGTCGTGTCAGAACGACCACTGATGGTAGATCAATGGTAGATAGCATACCTATTACTCTTGAGTCGAAGAGTAACATGTAACCCTCAACCCAGGCGCGAGGGTAAGTAACCTATGGCGGGTATATTTCGGAATTTTGATGTATCTGTTTATGCAAGTTCATTTTTCGCAATCTGAGAAAGGGCATAATTTAAGACGCGACGCGTTTGATGGGAACGTGATCGATTTTGATTCAAACACCTGATGTTTGTACACACCTAATTTGGTAGGTACACTATGTTTGTACACGAACCACCACCACCATCATCATCACAGCTAGCTTCAGCATTAGCGCTACGCATTTGTCGGGTGTCGGGAGGTCGGGAGGTCAAGGAATTGGAGTCATTTCAAGGATAGAAGGGGCGCGATTCGGGTACAGTCACGTATCTTCATGGGGTACTATCGCCACTCCCCCTCCGCTCCACGTTCGTCTTTCTTTCTCTTACCTCTCAATTATTCCTTTACTCACATATTTATTCAATAGTTGCGTGTTGTACGACACCTCCATACGCATCCGCACCCCAGGCTCACCCTGCTCTCCAACAGGGTTATAACCTCCTCCCACCCCCTCGTGACGCATCCTCACGAGCTCCATATGCTACCGAACCTGCCACATACCCACCAACACGTTCTTCAACTCTCTGTATCCTCGTCAACACTACCACTCCCTTCCCTAGCGGCTCAGAAACCCTCTATCAAACCACCACCCCACTCACCCTCCACGATGTCCTCTCCACACTCGGACGCTCACCCCAACGTCCGATATCTCGAATTAAAATGGGAACCTTGTCTCAGGAGCAGTGCGATAAACTTGGTCAAGTATTCGCGTTGAGGACTAGAGGTGATGGAGGCTCGTTGTATGGGAATGGGGTTTGTTTGGTTGATTGGATTGGGTGTGCGTCTTTGGTTAGAAGTGTCGTTCCGTGTTATGGGGAGAGATGTGTTTGGGAGGTTAAACTGGAGACGATTGGGGGAGACGGTGAATAGTCATTTCAATGTTTATCTCGACCGTCTTTTTAGCTTCGACGCTTCCCATCATCCTCCCCCACCGCTTCATCTTTGCTTTCGCTTTCGCTTTCTCCCTCCTCCACGACGACTACCGTGTACCATCAAAGATTTCCTGACACATGCCCTCCGCTCTCTTTTCTCTATCTCTCTCTTCTCGTCGCTGCGTTGCTCCTCACGATGACGACAACGACCACTTCGACCACCGCCTTCTTGATGTCTACGTCTACCCCTACATGACTACAACCACCATCGACCTCAATCTTACATCTTACATCCTCCTCGCTGTCTTATCGCTATCCCATCGCTATTACGGACCCTCCTCCTCCCTCCACTCATGCTGTACTATATCCCCACCCCACCCCACCTCACACACTGTATCTGTATCTGTATCTGTAACCTCACCCACACTATATCCTGTATATATCCTTACTGTATCGTTACCAATTACCCACATCCTACCCCGTTCACCTCATTTCACCTCAATTCAACTCAACTCGACTATTCCTCATACTTGACAACGGACGTATACCATGATCGCGGACATGAATCCTCCACTCCCCGAATCACAACGTACACCCCTCCTCCTCCTCTTCATGTATAGAACTCAAATGTACTTATTATAGTCATAATACACAACGTTCCACCCACCCTCAACCACCCTCGACCCCGACCTCGATGAAATAAAGAAAAAAGAAATGAATGTGTTTCTTTATTTCATCAGCCGTGCTAACGTTAACTTGTTTAGTTTAGCCTCCAAGGTCAACGACGACGTCTCCTCCTTGAATCTTGATCGAGAAAGCGAGCTGCGACATTCCACCCACTCACCCTCGACCTCAATGAAGCAAAGAGATATAGATACTGGTCATGTGTGTGTACCCTCTTCCTGCCGCTTCTTTCTTTCAATTTTCGTCGTTCGAACTTTAACTTATGATACTCTTACCCGCAGCGGCTTTTTATCTCACTGATCGTTAACGTTTACTTTGGCTAGGACCGTCTGTCTCCTCTGAGGATTGATCGAGAAAGCGACCATTACCGCCAACGTGTCTCCTCTTTGAGTGAGAAAGTGACGTTCCACCCATCCTCCCTCGAGCTTGAGCTCGACCTCAATGAAACAAAGAGATTGATAATGTACATGTGTGTACCCTCTTCCCACCCGCTCCTTTCTTTTTATTTCCGTCGTTCAAACACCCACAGGCAGCGGCTTTTCTCACTTACTTTAGCTGATCCTTCCGACCGTGACGTTTGACGTGAATGTTAATATTGATTCCTCGATCGAGAACACGATATTCCGCCCACCAACCCACCCTTCGTCGACCTCAATGAAACAAAGAGATAGATACTGTACATGTGTGTGTACCTTTTCTATTTCCGTCCCTTCAAACCTCACCTTATAATAGCGTTACACACAGGGACTTGTCTCTCACCTTGTCCATACGCATCCGCACCCCAGGCTCACCTGCTCTTCGACAGGGTTATAAGATACTGTACATGTGTGTGTACCTTTTCTATTTCCATCGTTCGAACCTTATCTTATAATACTGTTGTTAAACGCAGGGGCTTTTCTCTCACTTGTCAACTCTCTCCTCTGAGAATTGATCAAGAACGCGACTATCACCGTCATCACCACCACGATTGGGTCCACGACCCTGCGACGAGTATCACGCACTAGTTACTACCATGAACATGACTCGGACGTGAATGTTAAGTTTGATAGCCATGGTTCTGTACATGTCTATTGATGACTTGGAATATCAATGCGATCCAGAGAACGTACGTCGTGACGTTGAGCCCTCCCTTCACAATCGGTCGTTGAGCTTGGGATTTGAGATGGGTTGTAGTCGGTCCGTTTACCTCAGCCTCTTTCTCTTCCCTTAAATTAATATTTCTTTGGCAGAGGAAGGAATGGAATTCACACGGGAAGAATTAAGTAGTTAACGTCGATGACTCGTAAGTACATGCTAACATACAGGCTACACTCATGGTGTCGACGAACTCTTGATCGCTGTCAACAACGTTGAAGGAATCAATCAATCCCAGGAAGAAACCAACTTGAGGCAGCGATAATCAACCGATCAATCAGGCAAAGGTCCATATATATCCTTGCAAAAATCGAGACAAAGGCGGTGTTCCTTGAGGAAGAGGTTGTTGAGAGGTTGGTGAAGCAGGCGAAGGAACATGTTTCGAAGGAAGCACCTGCTCCTGACGTTCTGATGCATAATACAGTGTAATTGTAGACCATTGATAATGCATATTTCTCAGTAACTAACGAGGCCATCAAACCCCAGGGATCATATAAATGCATGACTTGTTCTCTCCTCTCTCTAGTCGTCCTATAATGCATGAATCGTGATGCATAGGCCTCTCTAGGTTGTTTCAGCTTTGTCAACAGGTCCTTTAAAGTAATGCATACCTGTCTCGCCAGGACGTATGATTCATGCATGAGTCCCTCGACATATCATGACTCATGCATTATGGACCACTCACCTTAGTTCTGGGAGTACTGCATCACCGGCGATGCATTGTTCACGGTTTCCACCCGTCGTATAAAATTACGGTGATGCATTATGGACCACTCACCTTAGTTCTGGGAGTACTGCATCACCGGTGATGCATAGGTATTCCTCTCGCGCCACCCGTCGTATACATTACGGTGATGCATTATGGACCACTCACCTTAGTTCTGGGAGTACTGCATGACCGGTGATGCATTGTTCACGGTTTCCCCCCGTCGTATACAAATTCCATTACGGTGATGCATTATGGACCACTCACCTTAGTTCTGGGAGTACTGTATCACCGGTGATGCATAGGTATTCCTCTCGCGACATACGGATGATGCATGACCGTATTGCGACTCATGCATCATGGACCACTCACCTTAGTTCTGGGAGTACTGCATCACCGGTGATGCATTGTTCACGGTTTCCACCCGTCGTATACAAATTCCATTACATTACGGTAATGCATTCTCGTTAGAATTAGTTCTCTCAAATCTGGAGCTTACCCCCGTTCTATCCTGAGACTCTCTTTTCACGACTTTACCTCGATTAGGCTATCTCGCGTTTCAATTACAATGACGGTATGATGACTCATGCATTAACTCACTTTCATTCCTCTCGCAACATACGGATGATGCATGACCGTATCGTGATTCGTGACTCATGCATTATGGACACACCCACCTCAGTTCTGGTAGTACTGCATGACTGGTGATGCATTGTACGCGGTCTCCTTACAGTGATGCATAGGTTTAGCGTATATAAATTCCCACTACCCGGTAATGCATTACATACCACCTTGATCATTTATGCATCAGCCTCGAGAAACGACATAAATCTCATGCATTAACTCACTTTCATTCCTCTCGCGACATACGGATGATGCATGACCGTATCGTGACTCATGCATTATGGACACACCCACCTCAGTTCTGGTAGTACTGCATGACTGGTGATGCATTGTACGCGGTCTCCTTACAGTGATGCATAGGTTTAGCGTATATAAATTCCCACTACCCGGTAATGCATTACATACCACCTTGATCATTTATGCATCAGCCTCGAGAAACGACATAAATCTCATGCATTAACTCACTTTCATTCCTCTCGCGACATACGGATGATGCATGACCGTATCGTGACTCATGCATTATGGACACACCCACCTTAGTTCTGGTAGTACTGCATGACTGGTGATGCATTGTACACGGTCTCCCTTACAGTGATGCATAGGTTTAGCGTATATAAATTCCCACTACCCGGTAAGTTACACATCGAGGTATGTAACGATCCATTGCCTAGCGGTATATTGGGTCGTCAGATTTATATTGTCCATCCCGGTGTGGGGTTTCGATTCCTGCTCACATCAAACCCCTAAACTTTTTTTAAATTGCGCCCCCTTCTTCGCTTTGTACTTACAATTACCCATCCGCAAAATCTTCTCTTATGTGGAGAATTCTGATGTACTCTTGGGAAATTCTACTATTCAATGGTGTGAATATGACTAACGAGAGGTGGGTGGAGAATTATGACCAACCAGCGGAAACCATGTCTCTATAATGCATTACCTGCAAGAAATGTCATATCTGAGAGGTTTCGGGCCTTGGGTGGGTCGAGTAATGCATCAGGTCCGTCATGCATCATATGGGTGACATCTTATTTCGACTTCCCGCTCACAAACTTTGTTGGTCTCTTGGTTTTCCTTGTTTTCTTTTGGCTTTTGATATGAGTAACTAGACAGGGCAACAAGGCGAAACCAATGATATTCAGTCTAAAAACGATACGGTACTTGAGATTGACAATGAAGATGAAGAATAAAGAGATAATTTCTTGTGCAAGTCAGCTATAGTATTTGGAACGTCGCGCCACAAAGTCAAAAAGTTCTCACGTAATTCCGCAAATAGAGAGGCTTGACGAGATGCATAGGCAACCAATCCTTCTCGGTGGAGAGAAGTCAGATGATCTGAGTGACCGTAGGCGGCCTTTGTCTTCCACCACCGTTCTCGATATGAAAGATACCTTATGACACGTTTCATCTCCTCGATAATCAGTTCGGAAAATCGTGCAGCACGAGCCCGTGATTTACACCATTCAACGCGAAGTGCTGTCAAAGGATGAATGTGTGTTGCATAATTTAATGCATGAGAATAGTACACACCATCTCGCAAGTCCTCTGTCTCGTCGCCCGTTGCACCAATCACTTTCCATATCCACGAAATCTTACGCCTTCCTTCAGAAACTTGCTTGTGATCCGCTTCTGAAAGTTCCCGAATATCGACAGTTTCCAAGACAAAAAACCGTTTAGACCAATTGGCTGGATTGACGTCCCCAAGATCAGTTCTCGTTGCCAGAACGACGGACAACAAATCTAACGCTTTATGGGCAGCTCGATAATCCTCCGCGGCCGCCTGAATTCTAGCTTGGACAGTTTCGATGGACGCACGGGCCCGAGTGTTTGCATGTTGACCCCGAGAAAAGCGATCCTTGAATTTGTAAAGATGTGATCGAAGCTGGAGATTGCTTCGAAGCGTGTCGAGCGCTTCAAAGGCTTGCGCTACGCGAAGTTTCCATTCAATTTCGGGAAGCACTGACTCGTAGTTGAGTTTGACGCCGATCTGTGATGGGAGCCACAATGACATTGTGTAAGGGTGTATCGTCTTCTTCTGTGCAATCGATGCTTGTTCCTCAACTCGTATCAAAGTGATAACACCGGGGATATATAGCTGATGGGCTTTCATCCAAGTTGCAATCTTGCGCTGCATGGCATTGCAACGTAGTTGGAGTTTGGTGCGCTGGCGATCCTGTGAGTGATCCCAAATCTTTGACGCCTCACTTTTAAGCGCTCGCCTGGGACACCGTGAGAAGGAAGTCAAGCCTAACACTAGCGAAACGTACTGCTCTTTTTCCAGCTCCAAACCACATGCAATGAGGACACTCGGCGATATACTTTGGTCCAATGATGATTCTCCATCAATACCCGCACCTTGACCTTCTTCTTGAGCTAGTTGATGACGAACAGAGGCCACGGTAGGGGCTACAGTTTCGAATCAATCAGTATATCTCACATCATAAATAACTATATTCACTCACTCTCGACTGTCGGTGTCAGCGGATTTGGTAGAGTGCTGTCCTTCTCCCATGCCTCAATCTCTGCAGACCAGACTGCCAGCTGATCGCCAGGAAGTGACGCAGTGAGATCGAAATGTTCGACAAAATAAGTTAACATATCGCCTGTCGCAGCCTTGAATTTTCGAAGAAGACTTGGACCTGTAGGAGTTCATTGAGCGCTCAGACGTTTGAAGAAAGCGGTAACTCGCCCATTCTAATGAATTTCCTCCAGTTATAGTCATTGAAATGACTGTCCAGTGCATCCCTTCGTGAACCAGGTCCCATTTCCTTGGTACTTGAGGCGATTGAGTTGATCTCAGCCCATCCTCGTTCTGGTGCTTCCCCATCAGTGCGACCAACGCCAACGCCATAGTTAAAGGAGAATTTAGTACGGCAGGACATGATATGGGCAGGAAGATGAAACTTTGGTACGAAAAAGCGAACCTGGACAGTACCGTTGAACAAGAAGAAGTCGTGATCCAGTCGGGCCATCCGCTCTCGGAGATTGATGGACCATTGACATGCAATGTCATACGAGACGACAAAACACACCAAATTTGAATTGATAATACTCCAATAGAAGAGGAAATCAATGTTGCAATACCTGGGCAGGAACAATGAGAAACGATGCATTATATATCATGCATCATAGGCCTTACTTTTTGCCAAGTTGTAGATCACCGACAGAGCAGGGACGCTTCATATCATGTTGGATACACTCAATTGTTGCCACCCCCGTTGCGGCGAGCCCCTGAGAAGATTTGTTTGCAAGGTTGACAGCGTCGTGACGTGAGCAGTTAGATTTCTAATCGACGGTCAAGAGATTTGCCGCACAGTAATGCATTACTATGACACTCACGGGTTCAACCTCATTCTCATGTTTCGCCAGCCATTCCTTGTATGGTTTCTCGCGAACATAGAATGCAAACCCATTTCCAAGATCAGGATCAACGCGATCGCTTGATACGTCCTTACGTTTCAATCGGAAGTTGGCATCGATGCCAATGAATAAGGAGTGTAACCATCTGCAGGAAATTAATAAGGGGGGATAATAACAAAACAACAACATACTGCTTATCCTTTGATGCGTCTCTCCATCCCTCAGGCATATTTTTATCGGGGTGTGGACAGGCGGGACATTCAACTGCACATGAACCCGCTTCTGTGGTATTGATTCCGTTTTTTTCGTGCCCTCTTGCTGCTCGCTTCATCATCTTGAGATATCTCCATTGTCGGATCATGAGTAGGATTGATTCATAACGGTCCTCCTGACATAATATCGCAACTTCAACACCCTCCGGTTGTGATGACAGCTTATACTCATTGCACGGCGCAAGCCACTCAACCCAACGCACACAATCTTTATTCTAAATCTCAGGATGAGAACTCTTGGCTTCCTCGAGGCGCTCCTTGTCTTCAAAGCATGCCTCGAGTGTATCTGAACGTGCCGTGTCCACAAAGGGCATTCTAAACTCCAGACCAACTTCATCAAAGACTCCAGCACTCATCCACAATGGCACTTTCCGTACAGGACACCCGCGCTATTCATATCACCCCAGGCTCTTGGCAACAACTTCTATTTCACAGTGAAGACTGCTGCCACCCTCGAGCCTACAAATATCATGACCATCACGCCACAAACCACGAACACAATAACGAGAAAAAAGACGACACCTTCTCACGAAATATTAATGTCACCCCTACTCAACCTTTCCATGAACACACAAATAGTCGGGAACCAACACGGTGTTTCGAAGGCTCAACACCCTAAGAGGGGGGTAATGTCACGACCCCACCCATTTCTTCGATGGTCCTTCATCTACACACCAACCTTCTAGATCAAGTCCATCAAGCATGCCCCTTCTCTCATCATCCTTCGAAACCTTGCATCATTTCCATCAATGATAGTCTCCAGCACCACTTGCGTCAGAACACCAGATCAGTGGACATCATCCCTTCAAACGACCCATCCATCTTTTCCCCTCGAGACTTACATCTCTTCCCCTCGAGATTACTCCATGATGCACTGCCCCAACGGTTACCCATCTTTCTCCCTCGAGACTTTCATCGGTTCCC
>JABAJW010009087.1:0-15779 GCA_018855395.1 Arthromyces matolae | reverse complement strand
TTTTCATTGTTTTTGTTATTAACTGGTGGTTTTGACAGCCCACCACTACGTCGGCAACTCTTCCAAAAGCTTCGGCAAGTGTTCCTCCTGTCGCCAAGGCTAAGCGTACAGGTGGGACTTCCAAATTAGTTAGGCCAGCGACCTCCTCTCCTGTCGCCACTCTTTCTAAACCCACGCCTTCTCGTCCTTCCGTTCCGGCACAAACCAGGAGCACGGCAGGCTTGCCTGGCCCTTCCAAATCCTCATCTTCCGTTTACAAGCCGCTTCCTGCCATTTCCTTTTCCAAAACGTCGACTTCCACACCTTACGTTCGTCCTACTCCGCGTCCTTTAACTCGTTCAAACTCCCAGGTGTTTGTGGAGGTTCCTCCTCGTGTCCGACCTCGTCATTTTATCTCCAAGCCTACTGTCAGTTCCGATGACGAGCAAGACGACGCTTCTCCGGCAAGGCTTCATAAAAGGCCATTGGAAACTTCTACCGAGAAAGCTGACGATGATGCCGACCACTTTAGTCACCTATAAAATCCTTCTCTTAGAAGGCAACATTCACCAATTAAAGCTTGCTAAGAGCAGGAACTGTGGGAGTACCAGGGTACTCCCATTTTTGTGGGAGTACCCAAAGATACCAGGTATCTCCCTGGAAATACCCGTATATACCAGGTACTTGGGTGGGGATACCCGTAGATACCAGGTACTTAGCTGGGGGTACCAATAGATACCAGGTACTTGGGTGGAGATACCCGTATATACCAGGTATTTAGCTGGGAGTACCGATAGATACCAGGTACTTGGGTGGAGATACCCGTATTCACCAGGTATTTAGCTGGGAGTACCGATAGATACCAGGTACTTGGGTGGAGATACCCGTATTTACCAGGTACTTACTTGGGAGAACTGATAGATACCAGGTACTTAGACGGGAGTGCCACTAGATACTTAGCCAAAAATCTCATATTTTCTGATAAAGCATCTGGGGTCTATAATAAATATTTTTTTTGCTATTTATAACCGGCGCTTTTGACCTCGAGGAGTCATTACGTATGTAATTTCAGGTTCCTCTTCAAATGTAACACCTAATTTTTCCTCTCCATCAGCAGCCTCTATTGCCTGTAGCAAGGCATCTTCCTCCAATATATCAATATCCTCTAAATCTGAATATTCATCATCTGATTCCTCTGCCACTTGGATTTGTGTGTTTGATGTCGTGAAATGTTCATCTGGACCCCATTCATCCGGCATTTCAAACATTGCAGGAATGTTTGAAGTATTTGGTTTCCACGATGCATAGATTGCACATAATTGCTTTTGCCAGCAACCAAGTTGATAACTCAATGCTGTGTCGTTTACTGATTGCTGCATCGCAATTTCCACACATGCCCATTCCTCTATCAACCACTCCTGAATGGCAGAACGCTCCTTTGAAAGACGCTGCTCCTCTTCCAAGGCACGATCAAGGTCCAACATTGCCCGAATGCCCTTTCGAGTATTTTCGTCACCAAGCCAGTTTGGAATTGGTTGTGATCCATCATCATCTCCCAGCCTAATATCCTGCCACACTTCATCATCAACATCCAATTTAAAAAGGCCCGATCTTTCGATCCGTGCTGGAATAATAGCATGTTGACCTGTTTCCCCTCTTGCCTTTAGAATCTCCATTTCATCCACAAGCTTGTTGTGTTTGGTAACAAGTGTCACCACTGCAGGATCATGGCGCTTTGCAGAAGTTTGGATATGTGTGTGAAGTTTCCTCTCGCTTGAAGAAGTCTGCCGATACGCCCTCTCCAATCTCTCCAACTCAAATTTCCGCTCTCGCAATTTTGCCCGAATACGATTCTTCAAAGCCTGTGCATTCAAGCGCAGTTGAAGAAACTTGTTGTCCTTGTACTTGGCCAAATTTGCTCTCCCATCTACGCCAAGCTTCTCTCTCTTTGCTTTGATGGAGGCCTGAACCTTTTCCATGCTCTTTAACAAGGTCTCTTTTTCATCCCGCAATGTTTGGCTGATAAAGTCATCATCTTCCTCGGCCATTTGCAGATTAACTTGTGATAGCTCCGCCTGGATTGATTTTCGATTTTCCTGCAAAGTCATGATTTCCTCAATTGCCTTGTTTCCAATCTCTTTTGACTGTCGTGCCAGGGGCTTTGTCTGTTCCTTCACCTGTTCCTCCCATTCTTTTCGTAGAGTATCCCGTGAGATTGGAATCTCTGCCAATATGTCCTCTGCAGCCTTCTTCTTCTCCTGGCATATCCTCCATTTTCGTGCCAGCCACGAGCCCAACGACATGATGTTTCGTTTGGCTAAGAACTCGACATGAATGTCAAGGGCATATAGACGTTGATGATAGCCCGAAACACGAAGGGATGGAATGAGAAGTTTAATCATACTCCAAAAGCGTTCGCAGCCTTCGCCATCAGTCAACCCAAATCCTTTGCACTTTCGAGGATGGTAAATGACTTGGCATGCCCATTGATGGCCAAACGCATGGAAGACTGAAATTGCCCATGTAATGCGTGAGAGAATGTCCTCCTCCAAAAAGTCCCATTTAATGCAGGTTCGGTGAGTTTGGCAGCCGATGTCGTATAATATGCCAACAGTGATGGTTGGGGGAAGGTGTGAAAATAACTGCTTCAACAGTGCAAACACATAATGCTGACGTTCTCCAGGTGATGTCATATTCACCAGCCAAAGAACCTGGTCATGGCGACAAAGAAGTGCCATCAATCCTGTATCTGCGAAAAACTGGGTGCTGGCCTTCACCCGTTTACTGTCGGCAGCAGTGAAAGAAGCCTGGCAGTCATCCAAAACTGAGGTGGGAACCTTCATGACACCTTCAAAGCCATCCTTAGTCTCTTGAGTAGGCGCCTTTGGTTTTTTTTTTCTGGAAATATCCATAAACTTCTCCATCTCTTTAACCTGGCTCTCTGCAAGGAAGACTGTGTCAGGATGTGCATCTTTAGGTCCTTGGCCTCCACCCCGTGGATTGTGCCGGCGCTTTTGGGTAAAGCAGGCATCTACGCAAACAATGATATCTGCACTAGATTGGAATATAAGTGTTTATTATAAACTCAGATGGGAAAGTACATACAGAAACTTGTCATCATGCAGTGCATCACTTCCAAAACAAGCAGGACATCGGCCACGCAAATATTCACTCGCACGAGGCAGTTTCCCAGGGTCCTCTTCATCAGCTAAACAACATTCAATATCATTTCAAACAGATGTCATAACTTGCACCCTTACCTTGGGATTTCTCTGTATTTTGACTTGATTCATAATCGTTCAAAAGTTCCCGTGCAATGTTAAGATGATCCTTGATAGATGCATCAGTTGCATTCTGCAACCTTAAATACCAATGATATGCATTTGCAAATCTGCGTCGCATGAATCCTGAATCTGGCAACTGATAACCGCGTTTTGCCAAAAACGACTCCACAGCCTCACACCATCCTGTCACGTTTGGTGGAAACCGGAAAAACACTTCTTTAGCGTACTCCAGCATATTAAGATCCACAGCTAGGCTTGGCTTGGCTGGAGCGCATGGAAACAATCCACGAGACACGAGCTGGATTGCGGGTGAACATGAACACACATCCACTGTTGAGATACCTATTTCTAGTCAATACAAAGAGTCCTTTATCATACTGATGATGACTTACGGTCCAGATATAAACAGGTCACATGAATCCGACGAACATTATTCTCACAGGTGCAATGCAATGGCAGACTATTATAGTCAGTGCCAGGTGAACCTGTTTCAGACTCTATGTCATTGCGCAGACTGTTAATGTCAATACGCAGACTGTCCGTCAGTTGTAACAGCTTCAAATATGGCTGGACTAGGCTGGGAATGACCTCCGTTTGCCAACGTTGCCATTGCACCTCTTTCTTGTGCCCGTTGGCACTCAACTTCTGAGGAGTATGGGACATTGACATATAGCCTAAACCCTGCTGGACAGTGGGTGGCTGCGATTGAACAGGTACCAACTGGACTTGAGGTCCATCGGGCCCATAGGCATCAATACGTGGCAACCAGTCTAAGTTAGAAGTTCCCCAGGGCCTGCGCTCATTAGATGTAGAATCTGCAGATACCAACTGGAAGTTGTGTTGCCTAGACGGAGTAGAATTTCCAGTATTGGCTCGCGAGACCTTCGGGCGGCGAAAAGACATGGGGTGTGATGGGAGAGACAAAGATACATTACTCGGAATATAAGTAAAGGTGTTGTCCAACGTGTCACAGAATGTCAAATGCATCTATTTCACAGCCAAACGTTTCCTTGGCGAAAGCCAACAATCACAATCCATTTACGGTAACAAATTGATCCACGGCTACCAAAAAAAAAATCCGTTTTCCACCTCCAATTTCTTTCTACGTATAAAAAAAAACAAATCCTCCCCTAAATCCCACTTGACGATGTCATCGAACGACTGAAGATGCTATGTGGTGTACAAGGCGGGCGACAGTAAATGTTGAAAAATAGTTGACAATACAGTTGTGCCAACCTCTGTTCCGATCGCTTGAACGAAGCCTCATCCTGTCCGAGAATATTGGACGGAATGTAGTTTGAAGGGACAGGGGGCCACGTAGCCATCAGAAGTGCCAGGTTATTGATGCACCTTTGTCGTATGGTCCAATCCGCAGACGCCAGACCCATATCCTTGCGAACCAAATGCGACGTCACCACAAAGTCCCCCCCAATCCCTTCCACCACTGAACCATCCTCCTTTTGAATAGCGTCAAAGAAAACGGTACGAATAAGGGTTTCGCGCTGACTTCGAAGATTCTTATCCGCCCAATCCGACGACATTATATACTCGTCCAATCGCGTCAGTTCAAAACGGAAATTGTTCTCGAAGCATTCCCAGAGCACCTTCGTAACAACAGTTTGAGGTAATTTATCGGATACGGGGAAAGTTGTCCCCTCAAAGGCGACTTCCTGGGGCATATCGGATATAAGGAGATTAGCCTGGGTGAACCAATCTCCTGCCTCCTCTCTGGCACGAGTTGAGCGCGATTTTCGGCCCACCCCCTTCTTTCCAGTCGCCGACGGATCCTGACGAGGTGTAGACTCCACTGCGATCCTTAGCCGTCTTAGAAGGTAAGCCTTCCATGCTTGAGCAGGGGGGAAGGCAGGTAGGCCTGGGCATCTATTATGCATCGATTCGTACTCCTTTGACATTAAGAACCACATGACTGCCTCTCTACGGCTCAGCCATGTCACCAACATCTCATCACGTCGAGTGACGCTGAAGGCTAGATTGTTGGGATCGGGCCACGGGAATCCTTGCGACATTGGTGACTGGTAATTGACAGGGTGGTTGATACCCTTCACAGCGAGTCCCCAAGCATCCAAGTCCGATGGCATACAGTCCCAGTCAACATCCTCAAACCTGTTACGACCCCCAAACGCTTGCTGCGCGGGCCTCAAAACCCGGTTGAGGATGATAGGAGCGCCATAACGATTTTCTGCATTCGTGGCAGTCGAATCTGATGAGGCCAATTTCGATGGTGAGGGGGTCAAGGAAGGAGGGTTCGGCGTAGATGTGATAGGATTACTGTCTCTGATTGCTCGAACGTTCACACTTCGGTCTAAATCTTTGATTAGTCGACATTAACATGGAGAAGTCCTTTCATACTTACAAGTAGATGTTGCGTTATTGACCAGCGCGGGTGCTGGAGGAGGGTCTTGATAAGGATATCAGTAACGAAGCCGAAAAAAAGAGTGAGATCTTACAAGGTGCAGGTCGGGTCACAGCATCCCGATCGCGATTCTCAATATCAGCATTTTTGGGCCTGGGGAAGTCCATGGCAGGGGATATTTTATCTAAGAAAAGGCAGTTGATCCGCTGCATGGCTTGTTGGATCAAACTGCCAGCGGGCTGCACACACAAAATACGCTTGGGCTCCATCGGGTTTTCCTCTATGAAACGTGGCAGAGAGAGGTAGCACTCTGAGAGCACATTTGTGGTCTCGGGCAAACGCTGGTTCGACATGACCCACCAGACAGGGATGCGCATCTGATGAAGGAGTTGGACAATCGCAGGGTCCTCTGTTACTGCACCCATCAAGTCGTGACGGACAGGTTCATCCTTCCACAGCCTCTCAGGCATGTGCGTTCGAGGGGAGAATTCGAGGACGTAACGGAGCCATGCAATGATGTCGAGACAAAATCGTTGGAACTCAGGGACCGCCTCACGAAGGTCAATACGTCTCATCGCCATGGAGCACCTGATGAAGGTATGGCGCATGGCCGTCGCCAAGCATCCAAGCAAGGGACTTGGCTTATGTGAGGTTTGGTAGTCGTCTACTTGGTCCACCAACTTATTGCGCCATTTCCTTAGTGCGTCTAATCGGGTTTGGGGGATTTTTACGAGGTTGATGTCAACAGAATTGTGTGTTTGAGACTCGAAGTCTCCGTAACGTGGAGTCCACCACAAGATCGAGAGCTCGTCGTTGACGTCTTCCGGCTGGCGAGGTATGCAGCAGATGTATTCAAAACCATAGGAATAATATTGCGGCCATAGGGTCCTATCATCAAATCCAAATCTACCATCCGACCTCACGTACACCTCTCGCTTCCATAAGTACACCTTCGGAATCCAAAGCGCATTCGGGGACAGAATCAGCATCTTTGAGCTGCTAGTGCTGTGGGCAGGAAGTTCCGCTATGACCTGCGCATCGAGGGCCCCAATCTCTGGGTCGTCCGGACGCAAGTGGGGGGTGGTGAGTGGATATCTGTCAAAACATGTATTAGCTACAGTAGAGTCTCGACAAGCGACACATACTCCAACATTTGACAGTCAAGCGCTAAGAGAAACGGAAGTTGGAGGAATGTAGGCTAGATCTTGGCCTCAATACGCATGCCAAAGACTAAATAAATGAGTGTACACACCTTGAATTGTCGGTTGTAATGAGGCCTTGGCAGCTGTATTGAGTGGCTGGAGTCAGTATTCTGACCGGTACGGCATCCAAACGCAGGCAGGAACCAATATACATCGAACCAGGATGACTAGGTAAGTCAAATCCCAGTTGAACGAGCGACTATAAGTCAAGCTCATCCAAGTCTTTAACAGCTGATCATTGATCAAAGCTGGTACCCATTCTGAAGGTAAAGAGAAGCGAAAAAATCACACAAGAAAAAGGAACAATGACTCACCGTGGTTGTAGTTAGGAAATAAAAGACGACATTGAACAAATGTTTACAACTCCCACGAAAGTCACGTGACATGCTGATCAAGAAATTCGCAAAGTCCATCTCATCTCTCATGGCTCTGCTCACCATGGTCCATCCTGGCAGCAGGGCCATCGGGCGCTTGGTCCATGACCGCGCCATCCAGCCTTTGGACTTGACGCTTGACGTCGTCCACTGGATTGCATCGTCGATCTTGACTGAGCGTTGGTTGACATGCAACTTGGAACTTGATTAGAGTCGAATAACGGTTATGGTACCGGAATCTGTAAGTATCAACTGCCAAAGTTCCTTTTTATGTTACAAACGATGTTCCGTACAGGTTTTGGGAACGATTATCGTGTCGAACATTAGTAGTGGGAACTTGTCAGTGGTTGTGTGTCTGTGTGCCTTGAACAGGTGTTCGATAGGGCTGTCTGTAAGTAATCTCCTAGACTGGTCTTTTCTGCCGATAATGACTCCAAAGTCAGTTCAATAGATCGATTCAATTATGATTTTCGCGCAACATGCAGGGCGTCGCTAGTTATCTGTTCAGACTCGTTCATTCCACTACACTTCTTCAATGCTGTTGATGAACGATTATTCTATATGGTACGGGAATCTGTAAGTATAAGTTACTAAAGTTCATTTTTTATGTCACGACCAACGTTCCGTACAGGTTTTGAGAACGATTATCGTGTCACACATCAGTAGTGGAACTTGTCAGTGGTTATGTGTCTAGGTGCCAGGTGCCTTGAATAGGTGTTCGATAGGCCTGTCTGTAAGTAATCTCCTAGACTGGCTTTTTCTGCTAATAATGACTCCAAATACAGTTCAATGGATCGATTCAATCACGATTTTCGCGAAACATGCAAGGCGTTGCTAGTTATTGGCCATTTTGAAGATACTTGGACGTTCGTGGCGTAATACCTGTAAGTGATCGTTTTCTTAATTTCTGACATAGAGAATGACATTTCCATTCAGTGTTCTCTATGACCCTTTGAAATCCTGAGCATCGCCAACCCCCAGGCTTGCAGTTGTATCGCCCAATTTGCAAATCGGAGTTTTCAGCATTTATATCTCCTTCGACCTTCGTGGCGTGGGGATATCTGTAAGTAATCGGTTTTATAATTTCTTCCATTGACAATGACACTTGATTCAGTATCTTCTATGACCGGTTGAAATTCTAAGTGTTGCCAACCCCAGACTTGAACTGTATCAACCTGCGGAGTCGCCTGCGCTCGACCCTGTTAACAGACCGTTATCAAATTCGGCAATTCGACTACGATTGTTTAAACCGCCATGTTCTCTTCTGAACGCCCGTATAGTGGAGTTCTGGTGAGTTAAAGTTATCTCATCCACGCCAGTTGGTGGAAACTGATCCATCGCGCTCTTGGATAGAATGTTTATATCTAGGGTGATCCCGCCCTTGATCACTTTCGGTCAACTCGGGAGCTAGCAAAAATTAGTTTCCAGCGGTTCAACAATTTCAACCACCTCTTACCACCACCACTACGTGTACCTCGCTACGAGTTGAAATGGCCCCCAAAGCTAACAAAACCAACAGCAAGGACAGTGAAAAGTCCCTGCGCCCCAACACTCGAAGGTAAGCACCTCTTCCCCTTCCATATTCCTCACTGTGCTTGACTTTGGTCGCACAATCGGCCTTGACGTCTCGTCGGCCCTCACTCTGCATATTGGTCCCTTCACCCTGAGCTTGACGTGCGTCGCTTGGGGCTGGTGAACATTGAAGGCTTACTGGTCATTTTAGCGCCGCTCGTGAGGCTGCAGAGGCCAATAAAAAAACGTAGGCTAGAAAATTGGTTCAATACTGAAAGCGTGTCTAATTATTTGACTGTAGTATCAAACGTCAAACTGCTGCCAGAAATAATAAAGATATCAATACCTCAAACGGACAGACGGTGGTTCCGTAAGTCTCATTTCACTTACTGCATACCTGTCGAAGACTGAGATTTTGTAGTGGGGTCACGTACTCCAGGGCGCACCTCAGACGTTCAGTCAATGTCTTTGGAAGCTCGCCACTTACAGCAATGACTGCTCAGACTCCCGGTCAAACGGATGTCAATGCTGGCAATCTGGAAGAGACTGAAGATGACCCGTCCTCCTGGTGCGTTTGAAGGATTCTGGCCGTATTCATGTTACTAACCTTTTTCTTTAGGAATACGGTAACTCGAAAAAAGAAAAGTCAAACCAAGAAACCCCTGGACAAGGTTGCGACCGCCCCGAAGACATTGGCTTCCAAGTCAAAGAAGGAGGCCTCGAAGACTACACCCACCAACGTTGCGACCGCCCCGAAGACATTGGCTTCCAAGTCAAAGAAGGAGGCGTCGAAGACTACACCCACTGTTCTCTCAACCGCCCCCAAAAAATTGGCATCCGACTCGAAGAAGGCGACGTCCAAGACTACACCCACCACTGCTGTTCCGTCAAATTTGAACAAGGTCACCGCTGCCCCCAACACCAAAGCAGTGGATGTGGGTGCCGCATCTGACCTTCCTCCATCAAGCAATAATGGCTTGACTTCTGTCGCCAGTCATTCCAGCAACCCCGGATTACCACCTTCTAACGAACTTGGCTTGACTCGTGTCGCCAGTCGGTCCAACAATTCCAACACCACCAACACTGGCTTGACAAGCGTCGCCACCGCTTCCGCATCGACTTCTTTGAAGTCCAACAACTCCAACACTACCAACACTGGCTTGACAAGCGTCGCCACCGCTTCCGCATCGACTTCTTTGAACTCCAACAACTCCAACACTGGCTCGACAAGCGTCGCCACCGCCTCTGTAACGACTTCTTCGTCCACAAAAGCGAGTTCTTCCAAAGCTACTGCAGCGTCGACGACTGCGGGGAAGACAAAGAAACTTGATCTCAGGAAGCACCAACCTCTACCTCAGGCCAATCGTCAGTCAAGACCGCCTTCAAAGCCCGTCACGCGTTCAGTAGACGCGAAGACCAATCCAACTTCGCAGTCCGTTGAGGTTCAGGTCATGCCTGGGGTGGTTGCCGCGGCAGAAACATTGGTACAACTTCGGAAAAAATTGAAGTCGAAGTCCCCAAAAGAATCACCGTGCGTATAAATTCTCATGGTCCTGTCAATGTACTCATTCTTTCTAGCAGTTCTACTAAACGAATGTCGCACGTCGAAGTGCCTCCCTCTATCCATCCCACCTCCAAGTCAAAGCCATTGGTCTCGACGCCCTTGAGGCAGTCTTTTGTAGCTGAAGACGTCCCAAGCCCTTTGGAAGGGTACGGTACACGACCACCGGCCACACACTCTCCCCAACGACCGTCTTCAGAGTTACCCAGCCCGGAGTCCTCCCCCATGAGAATTAAACCATTAATATTGTCACCACCTGAACCTACTACCGGCACAGCCTGCGACGAACCATCCACGCACTCTCCCCAACGACCAACTCCTGACAAAACGGCTGACGAACCGGCCACACACTCTCCCCAACGACCAACTTCTGATGAACCAGCCACACACCCTCCCCAACGACCAACTTCAGAGTTACCCAGCCCATACTCCTCCCCCATGAGAGTTAAACCACGAGTATTGTCTCCACCTGAACCTACTACCCACGCAACTTCTGACGAGGAGGGCGAGGAGGGCGAGGAGGGCGAGGAGGGCGAGGATGAAGAAACGAGGCTGTATAAAGAGGCAGTCAGGACGGGATTTTCGAGCAAAGGGACACCCATATTTCTCGAGAACACATATTATAGCATGTGCCACTTGGGGAACAACTCCACGTGTTTCGAAGACGTTCTCGAACAAATGGGTCCGGACGACGACGAGGAACACTTCTCAACGATCTGGGTCTGTCACCCACAGACTAGCAAGTGGTTCAGGATGCCTTCAGGATATCGGTCATCAGAAGAGAATTTTGCGCTTCCGCCCAATAACCAAGAGCTTAACGACAACCTTGACTTGACACGCGAATATATTTTTCGCATTGACATCCGTGGCGAGGGAACTTGTTTTTATTTGGGCTACTTGCAACCTGGCGAACAGGAAGATTTCGATTCCTATGTAGAGTTTACCGCTTTCGGATACGCAGACTGGTACGAGATTCCTACGGGTTTGCGTGCTCCCCGTCCTGTGGAGTTTGAGCCGCCTGTGGGGCGGATGCTGGACCAAACTACACCCACCCCCAGCCCACCAGTTCCGCAACGCACACCCGTTCAGTTATCAACACCTGACCAACGACCTCATGCCCCACTCGAAAGTGAAGGATCTGGAAGCAGTTTTGGTGAATCCGACCAGTTGCGGAAACGACAACGTGCCTCTCAAACAATTCGGCGAAATCATGCGCCAGAACTGGAGACTTCGGAAGAGGATGAAGAAATCGATGCTGAGATGCTAGATGCCGATGGAAATTTGTCAGAGGAGGAAGCCCTAAATGGCAGGGAGCGAGATTCCTCAGTTGAGCGCGAGGTCGATCGCATAGCACGGCGGGGGACATCAAAGGGAAAGGCACGAAGGGAGTTACAAGAGGAGGACGGGGACGAGGGGGACGAGGACGAGGAGGACGAGGACGAGGGGGACGAGAAGGAGGACGAGGAGGAGCATGCAGGGAATGTGAAAATGGGAGGGCGACTGTCTAAAGAGCAATTAAAACGATGCGGGGAACTTGGTGAATCGTTTAACAAGGAGATAAGCAACTTGGCTACAGAGTTTGGGTGCAAGAAGGAGACAGTCATGGTTATGGCCCAGATCGCGGTACAGCCAGCTCGTCGCGAAAACCTGTGGAATGATTTTCGAAGTTGGAAGAGTCTTCAGCAGAAGCGGGAGGAAGAGGCGTCTGGGAAAAAGAAAAAGCCAAAGAAGACGGACAAGACGGAGTCTAACAATAAGAGGAAGGAGTTCAATGCTTGGAATGTTGAGGCCCGGAAAGCGTACAACGAAGCTTTGAAGGGCCTTTCGGACGAGGAGAAGGACTTCTTTCATAAGGAAATTCTAATCGAATTAGCTGAGGCTTCTCGAAAGGATGGACTGACCATCGTTAAGGGTAGCGCGCAAGCTTTGAAACAACTTAGCCAACTGGTGAGTGTCATTCAATTGGTTGGATGACTATATAAGTGACACGTCTACAGGCTGTAACGTATTCACGCCTATTCGAAACGGAGATTTTGGGTGTCGTTTGTCCAACAAGCCATGATCCGGTTGCGCGTCAGGCCGCAGGATTGTTTTATGGAGGCGGGTTTGTGGCCGAAATGTTGGAGGACTCGGGGTTCGATATCAATCTTTTTGTGGATCTCATGATCACAGCTATGAAGTGAGTAGCTTGGGCCCAGCCTTGACGTGACGAACTTATGTATTTTTACAGGGCAAAGAAAGCGGGGACAACATTTGACTTTGAGGAGGCTCTAAAACGTCTCTTTGCTCCTCGATCTACGAAGCCCAAGACACTGGAAGAGTTGAAAGATCTCGCGACGTCATTACGTGGTCATTCGGCAGGGCAGGCTTCGACGACTTCGACAGTCAACAATACCAACGAGGGCGCTGAAGCAGTGGTCGTAGATGATGAAGATGCTGAAGATGAGACACCACCATTGGACATAGCAAGACAGCGAGTTAAACGTTCAAAGGCGAAGGGCGACCGGGTGGGAAGGGATGAGCGGCGTGCGGAGTTGTCAGCGTCTTTTCGTAGACTCATTGGTAAGGGTTTTATACAAAATATATTAGCGATTAACTCACAAATAAAACAGCCGAGGCAGAGGGAGACGAGGAAGGCGAACGTAACCCTCCATTCGATACGTATCTTAACAGATTTGTGGAGGCAGAGAAGCGAGTCAAGGGTTATCCGCCGGATATGCCTGTCCCAGGTCCTATTGCGGACCCCAAACGCTTCTTTCGTGCAATTCAGAAGGTTCCAAGAGATGCGTTGAAGCCGTTGACTTTTGCATTGAGTGCGCAGAACCCTGGACGAGCACAAATCGAGGATTGGACCACAGGCAAGGATATTTAATCTCTATGACAGTTTACGAGACTTCATTAACTCCTATTTTTATAGCGGAAAAGGCATTGCCACGGGGATCGAGGGCATGGTTGGATATTCCAATCTTCGTTACATCTCAAAATGAACCTGTCGCATCTGTGCGAGACTCGCTGTTGGGAATTGAGATACTTAATAAGGAGAAGGAAGAGTCTGACCGTCGTGCCACTACTCGTCCAACTAAACGACTGCCCCACCGCGCTCTGTCTCCAGCTCGTGACTCGAAGCGCCAGCGCATGGAAGGTTCGAAAAACCTTTAAATGTGGATCTTCTTTAATGACACTGACAAATATATTCGTAGATTATCACGGTGCATCATCATTGAAACGTAGACGAGATGTTAGGGATGATGGGGAGGAGTACTATGATGATGATCGTTTTGAGTATATTATCGATGACGTGGAACGCCGCGCGAACTATCGCTTCACGGATGATGAGATGCCTGCTCCACGCGCCCATATGCGTGGGGATATTCATCCCACTCGTCGGGGGTCTTCATCTACGCCAACAATCAATATGAAGAGGTCTCGGGATCGTTTATAGTGGCGTATTTCTTTCCGTTTATATAATGACTTTTGGACACTTGTTTCTACGAGTTTGTTTATTTCAAATTTGCGAGTGTGGGCCAGTTAGCCTGAAATGAGCTGGCTTGTATAAGACTTGGTTCTAAGTACATATACTGACTGTACTTAGCTGAATGATGACAATGGCTTGAACTGCATCAAGGGGGGCGTGACATGTTACTTCTCTTTGTTAAGCTACCAGTGCGCCACAGGGGCCGCAAAAATGCCCCAAAAATTCCTGCGTGACACCACTTTTTGGTTGATGCTAACAACTGATGCCTTGTTATGTGTTACGTGGGAGGATTTTAAGATACAAATTGGTGCAGCGTTATCATAAGTGTTACGGTTGTCACCATACACCTCGTTCCAGTATGTGTGTGAAGTGGGCATGAGAAAATGACTAGGGACTTGATCATAACTCTTAACTTGTTTTTCAGTTTGGTTTTGGGCGATTTAAAAAATTAAGATGATTCACCACAGCATGATGTACTTGTCAAATGCTTGAAGAGCGACTGACCAGGCAACTGCGATACAGAATAGATGAATTGAATTTGTGGACTATAACATAGGAAGCAGGGCACATTTACAAATTGAGCATTGACCAGACCCAAATATATGGGAATCAACTGTAATTGGTGAGGAGAGTAGCAGCATAGACAGCTTAAGCTGAGGCAGAAATAGGGAATAGTGCAGGTACGGGTTACCCATGCGGGTTTTGGGTATGAGTACGGGTTCAGCCAACACAACTCGTACCCAAACCTGTACCCTTGACTTGCCCATTGTGGGTATAAACCCATTTCCAGGTAAGTGCTGGTTATAAATAGCAAAAGAAATATTTATTATAGACGCCAGAGGCTTCATCAGGAAATATGATATTTTTAGCTGAGATGGTAACCAGAGGTACCCCAACTAAGTACCTGGTATCTATTGGTACTCCCAACTAAGTACCTGGTATCTATTGGTACTCCCAACTAAGTACCTGGTATCTATTGGTACTCCCAACTAAGTCCCTGGTATCTATCGGTACTCCCGGCTAAGTACCTGGTATCTATCGGTACTCCCAGCTAAATACCTGGTATCTATTGGTACTCCCAACTAAGTCCCTGGTATCTATCGGTACTCCCAGGTAAGTATCTGGTATCTATTGGTACCCCCAGCTAAGTACCTGGTATATACGGGTATCTCCAGGGAGATACCTGGTATCTTTGGGTACTCCCATTTCTGTGGGAGTACCAGGGTACTCCCACAATTCCTGCTCTTAGCAAGCTTTAATTGGTGAATGTTGACTTCTAAGAGAAGGATTTTATAGGTGACTAAAGTGATGCCGACACTCCTCGTCCCATCGTCAAGAAGGTTAGGCGCGAAAGTCCTGAGCGTTCGGCTTCTCCTATCGACACTTTTGAGTCTCAGACTCAGCCCACTCCTCCTTCCTCTCCTGAACTTTCCGACGTGGACTCCGAACGCGAAATTGTCATCCCTGAACCTCCTCAGGCTACTCCTCCTGAGTTCCGCAAAATCGACCTTACTGCCGACAAGTCTGACGACGATATGTCTGACGACACTCGCGGCAAAACCGACAAGGAGTTGGATAAAGACGATGCCGAAACTGTTGGTAAGATGATCCTTGACGACGAATTCCCTGCCGACTACGTTTCGCCTTCCCGCTTCTTGGACCTTGAAGCGCAGGAGAATAACAAAGGTGAATCGCCAGTTTCTTCTGAAGAGGACGACATCGAGACCACCACGTCTCCTCTTCTTGCCGTCATTCCTCCTCCTACCGTCAACGAGTCCGACATGGAGGCCTTCTATGGCGATCGGCTTCTTCAACTTAGCTACTCCCACTCGGTAAGTCTTTTATTCTCTTTCGGCTAGCGATGACTTGGTTAAATTTTGTTGTTAGTCGTTTGCCGAGGCTCCTGTCGCTACTCCTCTCAATCGTGCGTCGGAATGGTTGTCTCCCATGGCAATCACTCCTTCCGTCGCTCTTCCTCCATCTCGCCTTCAATTTCTCCTTAACTTCGCCCATAACCG
>JABAJW010009084.1:0-15993 GCA_018855395.1 Arthromyces matolae | reverse complement strand
CCTCGATCTGGGACATTTCCTGGACCCATGCTCGATATCTCATATCCGCATAGTGCCTTTCCTCTACAAAAGACGGGCAGCCGCACGTCGCCATGCTCATGTTCGCACCCATCTGCACAGGAAAGGCCAAATGAGAGCTCTTTTCTACACGATGGAGCCTTGTCGATTCTGGGTAAGTTCTAACTTCCATGTGCTCACTTTGTGTTGACAACACGCTAAGGTTTCAATGAGGACCAATTCTATGTGGTTATGCGGCTGTGTCGGGCGATAGTTTCATGACATTCGGGTGAGCTTGATCTTTTAAGCACTTCTGTTAATGTGTGTGGTTGATGGTACCTATCAGTCGCTTTCATTGGCAATCAGTGGTGTAAACGCGTCGTATTCATGAGTTGTGCGTCCAAACCACCTCTTTCTATCTCGTTTGATCTTATTCACATTCTTCTCCGCACTATCATAGAACTTTCTTTCACCTTCACGACGCTAAATCGGTGCAAATCTTCCAGAGATCTATCGTATGACCTTTGTATTAGGGAAGCGGCCAGTGGCATTAACGGCGAGAAAATTGAGCGCCTAACCTCATCGAACGTATGTAACAAGTACTAACAACGACTCATTCTCCGTTTCTGATATATCACCAATGGTGTCGAAGTCTTTTTGACCATTCTGACTACCAGAATATTGTCTGGCACTTCGATCTCTATGTAAGGTTTCCTATATGAATCCTCTCCGAGTCACCCACATATATACACAACATCGAGATTTGAATACACAACAAAAATGGTTTGTTTGTAAGCTCTTTGTTCCACCTAGCTCAATGCCGAAGCGGAGCGAAGGCGAGTCTTGTATTAATGGTTCCAGGTTGATACTGCAAGGCACGTGGCATTTACGCCCAACGCCGAACGGGGAAATATCATCACGTTCTCATGCGCCTTCCTCGTGTCATCCCGCCCCACTGCCCAGCTGTGCGCCATCAGCGGCCATCAGCTGCATCAAAATTTGAATCCGGGCCTGAATTTCTGTGCATTTCTAATATATTACACTGCCAGCATCAGGTGCAGAAACTTGCCAAAATTTGACATATCTCTACGAAGATACATACATACAGATACTATATAACTTTTAGGACGCTTTAAATGAGAATTTTATTGCGATCTTTCGATGACTTATCAAGTTATAGCCGTAGAGCGTTTCAAGCCGTACACGGCCGTCAAAGTGCCGTGCCGTACGTCAAAGCTTTTGACTTGAGGCATACGGCACGGTTCACGGCAGCCGTTACCGTTCAACAACCGTATGAATATGGCCGTACACCGTATACGGACGGTGCTCACCCCTATCAACGAGCCCGTTACTACCATCCTCTAAACCGGAGATTCGAAACAACTTGAATACACTCTCCGAGACTCCGAGTCAAGTCTCAAGTATCCAAGTACCGCTGTTGAATTCAGTTTGCATAACATTGATTGAGGATGGGCAACTCGGCGACGATAACGGCCTCAGTGGGACAAACATGGGCGAGATACATATATGTAGTAAAATTGCCAAGATGGTCCTTCAAGTTTGATGTTTTGACATCTGCAGGGAGGCTCTTTACAACCAAGCGGAAGAGGCTACTCTTTCCCATTCAAATGCAGTGCACGGTCCGTAATCTCTGGTTTGCGTTTTCCTATCGTTGATCTGCCATGTCATTCTGATATACTTAAGAGAAACCATACATTCAAGGTAAGGTCAAGTACGGTCCTTTGATGTTTCAGCATAAAAACCTGCGCTCCGCGAACCATGCCAGTTCATCATAATTGAGAGAATGGCTCGTCCCTTTCGAATTTCAATCCTGTGCGTTGAACATATGAGATCTGTTTTCCCTGATTCCTATACTACTTACCAGCTATAATTTACTGTCATCGGCTTCCACAAATTTAAGGCACCGATCCGATCTCTCCCACGCGTCCGCTTATGGACTGGCGCCGGAGCGCGCTTCACCAAACGCGTTCGTGCTCCCTCCTCCCTCCCCTCTCCCTCTCCCTCCCTCAAAGATGAATTAAATACAATCATTTTGTGTTTTATCTCAATTTATTTTCAGAAAAAAATCTGGACAATTATGATTGTTATTATTTTTTTACAAAAAGCGACTGTGTGTGGAGGAGCACAAGAAGAGAACGACACGGCCTCTCTTCCTGGTTTAGTGCGCATCTTAATCGGATGCCTGCACGCGTGTGGGGTGTGTGTAAGAGGAAGAGAGA
Source organism: Arthromyces matolae (assembly GCA_018855395.1). NCBI lineage: Eukaryota > Fungi > Basidiomycota > Agaricomycetes > Agaricales > Lyophyllaceae > Arthromyces > Arthromyces matolae. The sequence goes on along the minus strand of JABAJW010009084.1, from coordinate 13,756 downwards.
GAGACGCCTCGTAAGATTTCGGTGTTCTGGGCTTAAAAAAACAGCTTCTGTGTTTCCTGGGAAGGCCGTCGTTTACCAGCTCGTATTTGAGTTATCATTTTCTTCCGTCTTCCGTCTTCTCTCTGGGGAGGGGGATCATTTGCACGCTCATTATCCTTTCCCTTTGCGCCATCATTCCCCTCAACGGAGGCGTCCTTTCCTATCTACACCACCTGGGTCCCTTCTGCCCCTCATGACAACAACTAATCCATCGTCTCCTGCCGACGAATGGAGACAGGAGCGAATTGCGAGGCTTATGATGGCCTTGAACTTGGAAATCTCCAGCGACCCAGAGGTCGAATGTGTACCCCAGGTGAGATAAATCTAAAAACCTTATCTCTTCTCTTATCACTTCTCCCTTCCTCAAATGGCTTACTTAGTACTCTGGCGCTGGCCAACCGCCATCTTACTCGCCAGTTCGATCGTCCCCGCCATCATACAGCAGTGATGAGGATCGTGGGTCGTCGTCGCCGTTGGTCTTCGCCGCGTGCTCCGAGGTTTCCTCCACCGCAGCGACTCTAAGCCATGAACAGTCCACTGACGGACATGCTCAACCGGTTGCGGAGGCGCATCTCTTTCGGGCCCACACCTGCCGCGTTACCAAACGTGGAGGGGGGGTCATCAAAGCGTTGTATATCATAGGCGGATTTACGTCGCTGGTCCCTGCTCTTGGGGACATCGTTTCCGCCAGGATTACTTCATTCGACATCGACGATCCTGAGCCTATGCGGTTCACAGGCACCGTAGTGGGCTTTTCAACCTGGCCTGATTTCTCCCACTGCGTCGTTATAGACGTCGTCAACAGTCGAGGAGTGGCGAGGCCAGTTATCATTCCCCGCGCACTGCTTGTTCGAGGGGACGGCCGTCGACCTTTAGCACCTGCCTTGACCGCAGCGCCAGCTGTTTGGACGCCTTCCAGTGGTAGCGACCCCTCCTGCAGCACCGAGCAGGACTCCGATATCGAACGTCATCCTTCAATCGAGGGGTACCACCCAGAGGCAGTATTTCCGGACCCCGCGCTCGATCCGTTTGCGAATCTCTCCAGGGAATCGCACATTCCCCAGCCTTATGGTATCGTCATCTGCAGCAGGTGCTCCAGAGGTCAGAAAAGACAGGAGGCGAAGGTCGTCCTTCGCAAAGGACCGCACTTTTTGAAATGGGTGTGCCGGGACGATAACAGCTGTCAGCAAAGGTGGGGATGGTCGTGGTTCTGGCGATGGATTCCGCATGGAAAGGCTTAGGAGATAGGAATGAACGGTTCATTTTGCGGTTTGTTGGCGTGTCCACTTTTCAGTAACTGTACAGAAATATATGTTGTTGGCCAAGGGGCTATTCGATTTGGAAGTGCTGTTTGCTTCAGTCTTAGCAAAATTGTATTTGCATCCAACTATATTATGCACAGGTGGATCTGAAGCTGCTGTCAACGAAGGCTTTACTCGAGAGTCGAAGTTCCGCGAATGATGAACTATCCGCAATCTTCTTGTCATTACGGTGTCGAGATGCAGCATTCAACCTAGAGACATGGTCAGACAACCTGTGATTACTTTGATTCGATCTGAGGCTCCTACCTCGTCGCGAGTCCATCCTGTCCAAAGCATCACGACGTTCGGTCTCCATTTTTCTTCAGATGGGGCATTGAGTAAGCGATACTTCGCACCGCCAATGCGGGGTGACGACATTCCAAATTTTTTTGGTATGCGACAGAGAGTGGCCAGCTTGTCAAGCATTTGTTGTAAATAGTCGCATGGCATCGGTCGCGACCAATCCAGCGTGTCAGTCCCGCCTGACATGGAAGGAAAAACAAAATCTTGGGGAGCCATCTTAGCGTTCAGACTGAAAGCGTAAGGCAACCATCTGTGGCATAGGAAAAGCTGCACGTTGAGCTCGTGTAGTACTTCTTCCTCTGTAATTTGATGCAGGTTACCTAGCAATCAATATTGTCGAATTATTGAAACGAAAAAAAAAAAACCCCCTACTAAGGCCAAAGGAGCCATTCAAAAAGAATATGACCTGTTCACGGCCCGCCAACGTGATGGAAAAGAAAGGTTGAAATCGCGGAGGAAGACCGCCAGGTGCATAGCCGACATCTTTGAACTGTAGCTTGACGACATCGTCTATACTGCGAGCCGACTGAGTATATACCATTGCATCGAAGTGATGGACAACATACTTTGCTAGGAGGCTGAAAGACATTGGGAGAATAGCCTGCATGGCCGTGTATGCGAATGCGTCGAAGGAGGAGGTATGCCCACTGCGTGTATCTTGAAAAGGATAGGAAGCCTCCATCACATCGAGGAGCTCTTTTAATTCCTCGATTGACATCGAGGCAGAATGAGAAAGGGGGGCGGAAGCCATGAGATGGAGAGGGGATTCTAAGCGCAAGTGGTCCCTACTGACGTGCGTATTGGGCCCTAGGCTTTTTCAATATTATAGCATCCAACCAGAACAATACCATAGCATCCAACCGGAAATGAGCGGAAGAAAACCCTATGAAATCGGCATGAGCCCGACGTCAGAAATTCAGAATGGAGTTTGGTCGCAGAAAGAATGATGACTGTGGAAGTTTGAGCGTTTTGAAACTGGCCAATTAGAGATAAGAATCACTGCTCTTGTCGGCGACGCCTGTTGTCAGTGACGACTATACACGTTAGTGCGTCAGAACACAACGGGAGTTTACAAGGTTCCTATTTCTCTGATCAGAAGATCACTCAAGTCAGCCTTGGCACCGGCATGCACCTATAGAAGTCTCGTATCAGTTATAACCTTCGTAGGTTATGAATCGTCCGATCCTTCAGTTTCCGCATAGGGCGGATGAAATTCGGTCCTCAAAAGGGATGTTACAGAAAAAATGGTGGGCACAATATGAGAGACGCCAGGGCTCAACACCGCGTCTAGTCTAGACGCGGTGTAAGTTGCGGTGTCAGTGTTGTTGCGCTAATACACAGTGTATACACCGTGTAGAGCGAGGTCCGGCCTGGGAAAGAGTCAGACCGAAAAATACCATCAGAATACATGGGTTGTTTAACAGTTTACAGGACCAAACAAGGTGATATATCGTAAGGCAAGCATCCCTCCAGTGCCTCCACGTTCCGAATATTCTGGGAGGGTGCTTATGTGAGCCTATATAGCAAGGTTACCACTACAATAATCGTTATATACCAGACCACATGAGATATTCCGCGGCCAACTTTTCGTTTTTTGCACTGATTTTGCCCGTGGGTTTGTAGAATTTTATAATATTTCGCCAAGTCGAGGGGGTCTTTAGGGTATACTCTCCATTTTTCAATTTCAATAGCTGTCGTTGAAACCATCGCTCACAATCTTCCGACCAGAAACCCATATTAAGTCCTGAACATGACCAGGCAGAGGGATTTGGCCACCACGAAAGGTCAGAGGTTTGTGTAACTTTCCGATTGCCTAGGATACAAATTTAGCTAGTTGGACAAATCGAAGGAAGAGTTCAAAATTCACCAGTATCGACTTTGTATACGCCGCAAATGACATTTATTTCATGGTCAGTGAGAGCATCATCCCAGTATCCAACACTGGATCCAGGAAGCATCGCACCCGTGGAAAAGACGTCGAATGTCGGGCCATCGTATACATGCTGATACTGTACTGCTTCTCGAGCAAGTCGCGACACAATTCCGCCATGCATAAGTGCAGCTCGGCCTCTTGGGCTGCGCAGGAAGCGATCGCGGTGAGACAGGTAAGCAGCATAGTCCGTGGTGCAGCTCGGCCTCTTGGGCTGCGCAGGAAGCGATCGCGGTGAGACAGGTAAGCAGCATATAGTTTTGGGGACGATAACCCAGGCCAGGATGAAAACTCTGGATGGTGGGAAGAGGAGGAGTCAACGATCCTTCAATGGGCGTCCTGAATCGGATTCCGCGGTCCAGCAGCTCTCGGACCAGTGTCACCAAGTCTGGGCCCCATTGGCGACGCATAATTTGCAGCACACATGAAGCACTGGTTAATTCTACCTGCCATGAAGGGCTCTCCAGTCCGTTGGATCGACGCAGTTGGAGGAAGTAATGTTGCACACCCTCGATGGTTTCTCTACGTACACGTATGGGGCTGTTTTCAACTACGAGTTGCGTCGAAAGGTCATAGAGAGCTGCAGGCATGTCGTCAACTTTTCGACTGGAGAGGAGCCGCCCAAAAAATGTGCAGATGTATCCTTGCGTTGCGGATGACGGAGGAGAAGTAGGGCAGGGGATGTTCATACTATCTAACCAGCGTCCGTTGCCCAAAAATTCACGGGATATACTCCAGGTAGGGCCATCCGTCGCCGTTGTTTCCATAGGATGATCCGGAGTGACAAATCCATACCAGAAGTACGCTCTGTCTTCTGCTGTGTCGGAAAAGAAGAACGAACTGGCTTCCTCGCGATCATCCAGACCATGAACACGCTGTAGATCAGCCATAGATTGTTCTCGACCTATGGGAAGTTGAAACGAATTATCTGGAAGCAACTCAGTCAAGGAGTCAAGAGCGGCGGGTTCTTCATTAAAAGTCCCCAGGTCAGTGTCATCCGTCGCGGGAATATGTTCTTCATCGTCAGAGCCATCGTCACTGGCTTCACCAAACTCCGAGCAAAGATCCCATTCATCAAAAACGGCGTCATACCGCCGCTGCTTTGATCCATATGCTTCCCAGATATCATCCACATGTCTTCTGCCAGCAGGTCGGCGCACGCGAAAGCCATCAACATCCTCCCAGATAAAGACTCGAGCACCTTTTTTCCCCGGAGCTGCCTGTTTGAGGGCATTTTTTGCACGAGATTCCACCTGTTGCTTCTGAACGGGGTTCAGCAACTGCGGGTTATGAGCCTTCTGACGGCGAGCAAAAAATTGAACCCAGTTCTCTTCTGGCCGCTGAGTGCTGAGTGGATCGACGGGGGCAAATCGCACTCGGGACGGTTGTGAAGATGGGGGGGGAGAACGCGTCAATTCTTGCGGAAGGTCTTGGCCTGATCGCAAAATTTGGATTTGAGCAGCAGTAGGAACGAACTGCTTTGCTTTGAGATATTCTGGCGCTCGAAAAACTTCTGGATCCTGTAAATCCCCCCATGAGACGAAGAGCGGTATACTCAGCTTGGAAAGCGACGGCAATAATGTTGCGAGTTGACTCGGGCGCTGCATGATCCCACCGACTCTCTTTGCGTTGAAATCGCCAGCAATCGATAGCTCCAGATCGCCGAGCCATTGATGGTGAATCCCTGTTTTTTTCAAGACCGTCTCCCGCCAGGTAGATCCCGGCTCTGGATGAGCGAGCGTGTCCATTAGGAGTAAGAGAAATGTAGCAGTGGCGATAAGCGGGACGAATGAGTCTCGGGACTGCCCTGCTCTGTGGCATTGAAGAAAATGAATGAGCGTTAGTTCGATGGGTGTGTTGGAAAGGAATTTGGAAAGAAACCTTGGTCGAAAGTAGTTGAATTAAGATAGAAGATATCACAGTTCGCTGTGTGGGACACTACGAAAGTGATGCGGGGAGTAAGGTCTGTAGATGAAATTGTTAGAAGAGCAATTGCATATGACGTTCGTCTGATAATTTATACAAGGTTATAATCCAGAGGCTCACCTGATCACGAATTTTTGTCTTAGTAATAATGATCTTCCATTGCCAAGTCGTATGTGTCCTTTTCCCTTGCTGATCTCTCGGAAGTCCTTACGGAACGTACGCAGGCTATGCGCATGAAGTTTTCGGGGAAGACGTGGGGGACAACGTGCGGAGGATTGACATGTAGTACTTAGTATCGCTCAGATCACTTGGTGTATAACACAGAACCGTCATCATCATCATCATCATCTTTTCATTCACATTTTACATCTAGTCAATCGCATTCACACTTTAATTTGAACTTTGAACTTTCTCTATCCAATGCGTTCTCTTTGTAAACTCCACCTCATGTCTCTCGCCACCCATTCCAACATCGATATGTCGCCCCTAGGCTCGCCTGCGATCCTGAAAGTCCATGACCACGAATGAGGTGCTCTAAACACGCGTGATGTCAACGGGCAATACACAAATGTTCCGCAGTCAGTGTGAGGAAAGTCGTCGAAGACCTTCAAAGAGAATCCTTGCCCTTCCACCCGCTCTATTGACTTTGCGAAGTCGTTGACTTCGAACAAAGATTCGTCGACTTCGAACAAAGATTCGTCGGAAAACAAACTCCCAATATTGAACATGAAACAGTGATTGAACGTCAAATCTGGGTAGGCACAATAAATGTGACTTCCAGAAATGAAGTTCATGGCAGAAGTCGAAGGTGCACTCATCACAGGAGCCAACACATTTTGAGTCGGGGTGACGAAGACCTTGATCCTTGACTCTGCCGCGCCGATAGAATACACGTTGCGAAATAGAAATCTCGGATATTGGTTGCTAATGTCCCTCGCAAAACATCCCATTGTGTTCTCAAGGTAAGTGACCATGGTGTCACCCCCATAGAACGGCACTGCTATGTCAAGAGTTGTTCGTCTTCCGTTCTGCGGCATCAGCACGGAGGTGACCGTGGAGCCGAACAGGACGCTCTGCTCTTTCTCCAGAAAATGCAGAAAAGGCAGAAAGTCGAAAGGATAATGCTTGAACGGGAGAGTGAACCGATGAACGATGTGTCTTTTGCCACTTTCCCAGAGATCGCGGTTCACGTAACTCAACGACTGTACGTCGCGTAGAGTGCTGTAGCGAAAAATCTCGTCTTGTATATACCAAATTCGAAAGGTGGTCACAGAAGCTGTACCTAGCTTAATGTGAGTTCATGTTCAGCCACTGATCGACGACTTACTGCTGGTCATGCTCGTTGGTACCAAGTTTATTTGGATGCCTTGATGCCAACTTCGCGTAAATACAACCTCACATATGGTAGTCATTCGCTTCCTCCTTTGGGCAGCGCACTCGTTAAGATGTTGCACCTGGTATTCAACACTGCTGTATCTTTGACACTGAAAGTCGATGGTGTTTCTATGGAAGTGGATCCCGCGTTGTTCTCGTCCCAATCACCCTTCTGGGAAAAATGGTTGGCTGACAACGCCATGGGAAAGGACCTAACAGCGATAATCGACGGACTCGACGTCTCTGAGATGCAGACACTGCTAGACGTCATATCTCGCGACACTGAGTAAGTCATATCAACAGGAAAATAATGCCTGGCAACTGACCTTTCGAGAACCCTGTCGGCAATCGAAGCAATGGATGCGCATGCATGCGCCCATCTAATAAACGCAGCCTGCGCGCTCGAATTTAGAGCAATTGAAACTATAGTTTGTGACAGAGTTCGGCGCACCTTTCCTCACGACCTGAGTAATTGGGGAGATGGTCCGCCACAGCATGGCTTGTGCTGCGATTGGGACGGCGAGAGGGCACTGCTTGAAAGTCTCGAGGACTTCAATGTCTGGTCTGCAGTGCCTGGCCTCTGTTACCAAATGATTGCATCCTATTCTCCTGTAAGTGATGACACACATTTGCCTCATAAGGACACTGACCGCGACTAGAGCTGGCTCCGTGATAAATTGGAAGACGAGAGCAAATTACGCACGACATTGATTACGGCCCAACAACAGTTAATATTGCTAGGACGCTTGCACACGTGGGGATGGTTAACTGAATCATCTCCCTGCGTCGGGAGTGCCAATTGCCAAAACCTGAAAGCCCGACTACGAGAAACCTTCCTTCCGCAGCGATGCACCAATGTCCAGGTACACGCTCTACAACCTTGGGATCCACAGTGGGATCGTATATTCTGCACCAGGTGTATGCGATTTGGTAAAACAAGACATGAACAAGGACGAACGACGGTTTGGAATGTGCTGCCGCGCCTTATCGGTCTAGGTGACTGGGCCAATGTTCTAGAACTGGAGGAGCTCGCGGAACTCGGCATTGGGAAGAGATTCACGGTGGTGGCAGAACGAGCAACATTCCATGATGACCAACTCAGTCGTCATGCCGGTATTTGATTGCTCCGTTAACGGTTTTTCCTCGTTCTTCACATTCTTGACCTGTATAATCTACTACTACTACGATACTACCTCAACTCAAGTAATTTAACGGTCGATTTTTGTTTCCCTTTTATGTCTTCTAACCTTAGTTGTGAAATATCCATAGTTTTCCGAACACGGCACATTTTTGATCTCACTTGCTCTGGTTGATCAAAACGTTCAACGTTAACCATTCAGTGTTGCAATAAGAGGCTGTGGCTACTCTCAAAAATTCATCAAGGCTTCGGAAACGGCACAACATGTTATTTTCCCCCCCTCCCACACACACACACACCCTCTGTTGGTTGCTGTGTACACTGTATATACGATGATGAAAAAGATGAAAAGCAAGGATATCAGAGCAAAATCATGGAAAGCAAAAAGATAGCAACCGAGAGCAAGACCAAGAAATGGTACCACTGGGCCAAAATGTGTAGCACATATCCACACCGAAAACCAAGACCAACTATCAATCGTCGCCATCCCACTCAGAGCCGGAGGCATCGGAGAGGTCCATGACGTCGTTGGTATACTGGACAGGGGATGCTGATGACCGAATTTGAAGCGCGGCGTTTGTGCTTCCGGCGGTAACTGTTCTCAGTGGGGGATACACAAGCAAGGTCACCGTGAAGTCGTTCTCTCTCGAACACAAGTAAGGCCGCGTCGAATGCATTGTCTGTCGAAAAAACGCACCTTTAGCACGCAAAAAGAAAAAATTGGAATGGCGGTACGTACAGGCAATGCATGTCATTTGCATCAGATGGTAGTACACAAGCAACTTTCCTCCATTGACAATCAGAGCACGCCATGATGCGCATGCCATCCTGGTCTTTATAACGTGGTCTCGATTGGCGGGGGCCCGTGTGATTGAAGTAGAAGACAGTCAGTTTGGGAGGCGCTGAGCGAGGGACATCAGCGGTGGGTTCAGGGCAACTCGAAGGAGATACCGCAGCGGATTGGAGATCATATGTCGCTGCGATCGCGTTGGTTTCCCAATTGCCAGTGCAGGGAGGTGGGGCGAATGTCGTTGAGGAATCGCTGGATTTGAGCTGGACGAACAAATCCGGTTCACAGGGGACATTTTCAAGCTGTGCCGATTTAGGAGAAGGAGGTGGCGTGATATTGGTATCGTCAGACGAAAGTGGTGGGGCGACTGGATGAACGTATTCGACTTTCTTGCGAGTTCGCAGAGGTTTGTAAGGTATCGCTGGAACTGGAACGCGGCGAGTTTTCCTGGGTCGGCGGAATGATTCAATAGAGGGGGGTCGAGAAAGAGGTTCGCTATCTGTGCTAGTCTGCCATAACAAAAGAAAAAAAAAACTTTTAGACAATGCATGGGAAGAAGCGGGAAAAGATATACCAGTTGTACATGGCGTCCGGTTTCTGAAGGCTCGGCAGTGAAATTGTTGGCGCCGGCCGTGTCAATGTCTCTAGAGCTGCGCACTTCGCTCGTGTCCTCATGAATCTGTGTCTTTCGAGGGGGCGTAGGAGGGAGAATTAAGGCGTCCGCGAGAGTGTACGAAGTGAATGTCGTTGGCGTAACGGGTGAATGAATCGAAGAAGGTGTCGAAGTAGGATAGTCTGAGTAGTCGAAGGATAGCTCCAGGCTGTGGCCGCCGACAGATTGTTCAACAACTGCCATAGACGCGTCTGTGTGTCTGATGACAAAGTTAGATCCAGCCTCTTGGCCCTCTGGGAACGACCAATAAAACCCTGGTCCCATCGAGTCGTTCTGCTGTGGCGTATACTATCGGGACTTGAGATCAATCTTCAAGAATATGAGAGGATACATACCTGCTGCTCGTACAGCCATTCACTGCTTCCAACCTCTTCGCCGTATGATTGAGGCTGATCACTGAAGGTCGCAGTGTACAAATGCAATTCGTTCGCGTACATCGTTGTATAGCGGTGTGTGGAATTCGAATTCGGAGAAGACAGAAACGAAAACGAAGCTCAAAAAAATCTTGACGACATCTTTATACTGATGAGGCGCGATTCAAACGAACCTTCAGTACATGAAAAATAGGCTAGCTTCGCTGGTCCACAGGGAAGAAGACTAGAAGGGGAAGAAGACTCTGGGAAGCCTAGATGGCAATCTGCCGATTTTCCCTTTTGGTTCAACGGTTGTGCGGCGTTCATGACCTAAGAGAGAACCTGTTGCATCACGTGGTCGTGAATTGTCAACTGAGTCTGACTCGTGTCAAAGAAGTCGGACTCAAGCTTAACAAGCTGCTTGCAATTGTTATGCATGTTAATATTATGATTGATGGAAAAGAAAAAAAAAGCGATAAACAAACAACCACATAACTGCTAGCGAACCCCTCGTCAAAGCTCTATCCAGCGGACGCGAACGTGAGTACAAGTCTGTCCCTCAACCTTCCATTCTCTTTTATCAGCACATTGATGGGGCGATCGACTTGAGGCCTCTGGGACTAAACCAGGTCCGAGTCTTCAAGTGGATCGCCCCATCTGATGTGCTGAGGAAAGGAGGAGAGGCGTTTAACTCCACTGAAGTCGACAAAGATAGATGAATCGCATCTACACTTCGAGAGCGGTACTATTCTGTTTCCAAATAGCTCGAATAATATTGACGATTGTTTAGACTCGCTCAGGCGCCAAGTTTTCGCCCTTTGAGATCGAACCAATCATTCTGAACAACTACAACCTAGCTAGTTCTGTAAAATATGCTCTCGAGGCCGCAGATTACGAAGATGACGTCCTCCTGACTGCGCCGCCGCATGATATATCTGCAGTTGAATTCTGGGAGTCAGTGCCTCATACTGACGTCAGCCCGCCTTTTTCAGAAACGCACTCGGCGTCGGTTGTCGATGCAGTCTCCGCTCCCGACGTTCCAAGTGCGCTTGCCCCTGGTTTGCCGGTGCCAAAAATGATTCTCGGAGGATGCGAATCGTCATCTTTGAAGCGCCCCTCTGATGGGGACATCAATCTGAGGAAAAGTAAAAATGCACGCGTCCATGGAAAACGTGCCAAAAGACTGGCAGAACGGGCTAAGTCTGAAGGCAACGGCTTCCATCCGCGTCGGCCTAAAGTTCTTTCGGCGGTCGTGTCGCGAGCTGAACCCATTTTAACGAAGTTGAACGCAAAGGCGCTACCCACTACATCCGCCGGATTCACTGGGCAACCTGGGAAGCGACCGGGTGAAGGCGAGCGTCTTGGCACTCTTGAGGACTTACTGAAGGAAGGATATCAATTGATCAAATGGGACGGAAAGTAGAGCGCTTCCCTTCACCGTCAAAAGTCACCCTGACGTTTATTTCAGGACTCCCAGACCACTTGTAGCTGGCGATGGGCGCGTGTTCGCCGTTTTGGTCGGTCAAGTAGCCAACGATACATCTTGGTTAGCATCTTGCGAAAGGGCGTTCGAAGCAATCCAAGAGGAAGGCAGTCGCGAGGACTTTCTGGAGGCAGAAACGCGCCACTGCCGCGGTGATTTCCCTGCTATTAATGTCGGCATTACCATGGGTTACGGCGCAACTTACCCCACCAATCTATCCAGGGGCATTCATACGGAGATGCTCAACCGTCTTCTCAGCAACCCCCACATAATCCGCATTGCGAACTTTGTTGACGGTGAGTTCTATCGCAGACTCCTCGTAAATATCCCTCTCTGAAGAACCCTAGCCGCTTTCAACCTGTGGGCGCCCAAACTTTACCAGCGCTATACTGAGCGCCTGGACCCGCTCTTTCTCAGATTAAAGTATTTGCACCGCATTTTCGAAAAATGTGTTTTCCCAACCGCAGCATTCAACTTCGGCGGAAACGTAGTCACGAAGGCCCACCGCGATTGCATGAACTCTGCAATTGGATGGTGCGGCATCGTTGCGCTGGGCACATTCGATCCCTTAAGAGGTGGACACATCGCATTTCCGGATTTGAAACTCGTCGTTGAGTTTCCACCGGCTTCCCTCATCTTCATCCCCTCTGCGACCCTGACTCACGGCAATGTCGAAATCAACAATGGAAAACGCGCGTCTTTTACGCTCTATTGCAGCGGGGGCCTCTTTCGCTACGTCGTTAATGGATATCGTACTGAAAGCCAACTTGCGAAAGATGACCCCGAGGAATACTCCCGAATTTGCGATTTGAAGAGAACACGATGGATGGAAGACTTGAACTTGTACAGTGCTTTTGATGGTCTCCTTCAAGATTTGGAAAGTGATTAGTCCACGCTTTTTTGAATTGTATTTGCGACGTTAGTTAAAAAAACATAAAAATTTCTAGACTTTGTATTTTTGGCACTTCTGCATAAGAACGCAAGCATAGAAACCAACAGGCTGGAATTTAAGCTACGCCCTGCGACTTGTTTGGAATCGCAGTAGCCGGATCCTCAGGTCAAAAAAGGCCTGATTAGATCTCAGTCATCCAAAATTTCCATGAAGTTCCATATGTTCAATGTCCTGACCCTGATAGCGACGGGCTCCGGCCCAGTAAGGTCTACAACCTCACGTGCGTTTATATATGGGGTAGTAGCGCCCGGAACTTGGTCGTCGAGGTCATCCCAGTTAGGGTCTGTGAGGTCTATAACATCGCAACCGGCTGGAGTAGGGCGCAACGTCGCGTTATTCACGGGCGCATCGATTTCCATGTCGCTGGGTGCGTTGACCTTGTCAGTGGGTTCTAGTTCAATGTTCGAAAAGCCTATGGAATCCCAAATAGATTTAGTGTTGCTAGTTGTGTTGAGCCAAGCGCTGTCAAGGGTTGATCGACTCGTGGATGCGATGGGTGAAGGGCTGCTCTCTATTCCAGTACTGTACAACGGGCCTGAAGTCGAGGCGTAGTTGTCGTCGGTACCCCGATCTCGGTCCATAGGCAACCATGTCAGGCTAGACATCGCCGCATGATCATCAATAAGGCCCATTCCAAGTAACAAGCACTCAGGAATTTCAAGTGGAAGGTTTCGAGGATTGGAACGGTCACTGAAGGCCATGGACGCAACGAAAGTTTTGGTCGAAACAGTGACTAAACGACGTGGAATGCTTGGCAGGTCTGCGCAATCCACTCGCGGCCCTACACTGATGAGTTGCGTGTTCATATGAGGGGTCTTAAGATGCCGATTTTCTTCCGTAAGGAAGTGTTTATATTTCTAAGATGGTATATTCAGTAAGCGCAAGGCAAAAATCAGTTTTCACTCACGCATGTCAACATCGAAATAAGAATGCCGTGCCATAACTTGGAGCGAAAGACAGATTTCATTTTTTCTACGCCCCAAAATCTTGAACAAAATTGGGAGATATTAGGGAGGGTGGGTTCGTTATGCAACCAACGGGATGTGTCGACTGGGTTCCCAGTTAGAGTCCATGTTGTCACAGGGATAAGGTAACTGTTCAAGATATTGACGTCGGGAAAGGCGTCGGTAATATTGCCTGCAACCTTCGGTTCGCGCCTGGCCAAAAATCCGTGCGTATTTTTACCGAGTTCCTCTTGGAGTTTCGTCCGCCATGTTGCTAGAAAAGCGCAATAGTCATCAGGGGAAAGCTGCGCCTTGAAGGCCTCAAACAACTCCTCGCCATAGCCACAACGAGCAAGAGCCACAGCCGTCGTCGATCCGCAGCCTTCTACACCGCGAGTATCGTAATCACCCCCAACCAAAAGAGCATAAAGAAGGAGATCTCCGAGAGTGCCCTAGGTCGCAATCGACGCCGTAATGAGGAGGGGCCCCGACTTTATTACTTGGGCAACCCTGCTTGACGTCTCGTCTTTTTATTGCCGTGAGCTCGGAG
>JABAJW010009083.1:0-16158 GCA_018855395.1 Arthromyces matolae | reverse complement strand
GGTGGTGTATCCTGAAGCTCCCTCGAGGCTGGAGTAGCGAGAGATCTGGCTTGAGCGTACGGGTGGGTGGAGAGGATTCATGTAGGCCATTTCTAGGTTATTTCGAGTGTGGCGTTGAGGATATTCGGACGAACGGTTGAGTATTGGACTGGTGAGCAGTAGCCATCGTCGTTCAAAGATTTAATACTTGTGAAAGCCAAAGAGGACAGCCAAAGAGGCTCCAAAGCTCAAAGCGGCAAGCAAAGCGTAGAGGTCCAAGCACGAGATAAAGCGGTCCATCTTGAATTCCTTCGGCGCCTTGAGTTTCAGGTTGATTGCTTCAGGAAGTAGAATCATGATATAGAGAGCCCCAAAGTTAGAAAGTCCAAAAAAAAAGCTTCAGCTCGAGGCAATCCAGTCGAATGTATTTTTGCCAGAAGTTAATGGTCCAGATTCGATTTAAGCTGGAAAGTCCTAGATTTCGCTCGCTTTAGCATACGCATTATATAGTCTCTAAAAATCCCAGGAGACAAGCAATGACCCATGGTTTGTTGCTCAATGGGTATGGTTGAGGTTGTGGTCATCATCAGAGTTGTGTTGATTAAAATTTGTTTACACGCCCTTCTTGAACTGCAACCACGACATTCGTGCTCGCAAACAATCTTCTTCTTTTCAGCTCAGCAACTGTATAATACAGGTAAGCCTCTTACATATTTTTGAACCATTTGTCAACGCGACGTTTATATTCATCATCAGTATCATTTGTTTTACGATCACAGTGAATCTGACCATGTTAACCGATACCAAAGTCGCGGAGAGGGCGCGATAGATGGACGTTTGAATATTTGGAAATCATCTCGTTTCGACTACACCTCTAGAATCTGGTCGCGGTTGCAGGCAATCCCCGCAGTGTACACTGGGGTAGTTGTAAGTTGTCTCGCCTCTGAATTTCTACACGTTGTAACTAAGCCGTTCCCAACAGGCGGAGTGCGGAGACTCTCTTGAAGGCGTCCAAAGGGTTTAGAACAACACAGACGTGCCAGCAATTATTAGTGACTGCACGAAGAACACGACATTATTGTGGTTCGCTCGCTCTATTCTGATATCCTTTCGTGGATGGCTAAACAAATTGTTTTTCAGGGAAATAACTACTGATATTATCGATTCTGTTAGGCTGATAGAGCCGCGGTTAGACAGCCAGAGGATAATATTGGGACGACCACAACGACGGTCACCTTTTTTGATCTTTGTCTACGTTGACCGTGATGATCATGTCTACGATGGCCAGCGACCTCATTTTTGAGCACCTGGGCGTCTCTTTTCCACCTTTTTGATGCGGAAATTCGACAATATTTGGACGCCGCGAACGATATAATGGTTGGAGCGACTTCAATCCCAGCAACGGTACTTCACCAAGAGTGGAGGTCGCAAATTCAAAATTGAAGTTCGACGTCATGGAAAAAGAGTCGCATTTAACCTATTCCCAGTCTCGAAGTCTGCATATGCACAGCTCTCCATCCTTATCTCCACTTCCATGGTCAGAATTATACCGTCTGCGGATATCTCGTCCTCGATCGGTCCCGCAACTGTTTCGTGCGCGTAGCGGTTGCTTTTGTTCTCCGCGAGTCAACGAGCTGCCAATGTCTGATAGTAGACCGTGATTTCAGGACGAAGACACCACACGAGTAGGAAACGATGCAGCTCTCCGATGCTGATTTTCTCAACCGGATCAGTTGTCTTTTGTCGTCTCCAAATCCCGTCGTTGTTTTAATAACAAATGGCTCCCACATAATATTACCGCAACGCGAACCAATCTTCTTCTGATCCCTCGCCAACCGCACCTGTTCCATGGTCGTCTAACAGTTGTGGGGATTCGCTGTTGGGTTTGGGGTTCAAAGTGAGCCGTGACGTCGCACAGCATATGCATGAAAGGTTGCAGGCACCTTGCGACATTGGGGTTTTCGCATCGATCTGTCGAGGATGGCATTTTCTCGCAAACCCAATCAAGGCGTTCGGTCTTTCATTTGGCTGCCGGGAGGTGAAGTTATTCTGTCAGTGCAAGTAGCAGATCCGTGGTGGAGGCTTGCTATTGTTTGGGAACTCAACACCAGGCTTTTCTAATTGCCGGTACGACAGGCTAATCGCGAATGTATGTTACTCTTTTCACTGAATGTATTTCCTTAAACCTTTTTCAGATTCTCATGTACGCTATGTCTGTTACGGTATATGTGATTATTATTTGTATTGTGATCTACTACGACCATTTGTGTAGCGTTGGGCCCAGGATCGTGGCGCATGCGCATTCTCGGCATCGCGGACTGCTCCCATTCCGAATCGCTAATGAATAACGGCTTCGTACACGATTTCACGTTTTCCTGATCTTGAAATGACGATTTCCTTTATAGATTTTGAGAAGCAAGTCCAACTTGTGGCAGGCACCAGGCATCCGAAGGTGTCATCGGTGTTGAGCAGACAGCGGCCGCAGTCTTGCAGAGAAGCACGGATTCATTGGTAAAAACCATGAAAGAAGTCTTCGCGCCACCAATAGTGCCTGTCCGAGACAATCATGCAATCACTGCGGCGCATTTTGAAAGTCAGGAACTTTCGTTCTTCCCTTTGCTCCCCCTTACCTCCCCTTACTCATCCCTGAGACATCGAGAGGGAGATCAACTTGGATGCCTATGAGTCACGTCGAACGAGCGCCTAATTCGGCTCCACTACCCTGTATTTGACAAGTCCTTTTCATACCCCGGAAGTTGTATCGATATCCTGTCGATATCTGATCGATGGGGTCTGAAAAACTGTCCGCAACGACCTTGAACTGATCTTACTCACCGTCAAGTATCTGCACCCCATTTTCTCTGAATAGGTCAACGCCTTGGTCCACTGGATTGCTCAACACGGACATTGACGTCCTTCGCAGTTGTCCAC
Organism: Arthromyces matolae; assembly: GCA_018855395.1. Lineage (NCBI taxonomy): Eukaryota > Fungi > Basidiomycota > Agaricomycetes > Agaricales > Lyophyllaceae > Arthromyces > Arthromyces matolae. Next base: position 13,248 of record JABAJW010009083.1, on the reverse strand, counting down.
AGGTTGTCCACATATCATTTCGCTAACGGCGCTTGGGTTGGTCAAGTCAAGATCTGGCTCCGGAGATCTCATGCCTCCCCAGTGGATTAGAACACTCTAGCATAATCGAAGAAATCTAGAATTCCGTGCGTGTATCCTGTTATCCGAGGTCGGAACCTTAAAGTTTGTCATTATACATGTTTCCAGCCCAAGGTTCTTCTATGTACTCAGCAGTGTGCACACGGACACTCGACCAATCGACCTTGTTGCGAAGGTATGCAGCCATCGGATGATGATGCGTATTTCCACAGTTTCTCGACTTGAACATGACACAAGTCACTTTTTCCATTGAATCAGACAGATAAAAGATCCGCTGCAACTTGCAAGCACTATTTGTCCACCCCGATTAAGGACGTAGTGTACGAATAGCAAGATATCTATGCGCCAGGGGTTCCCGGTTTATCCACATTGATCATACGTACAGATTGTCGACGTCGATATAGGTCTGAGACCGTCTGACGCCTTTCCAAGGACTCGCTATACAGTCCATATACATGTATGTCTCCCTATGCCGGAGGACCGGATTCTTGTCATCATGTTGGAGGCACTAAGCGGTGAGTAAATAAATACCTTCTGAGATTCAGTACTTATCAAAGTATCAAAATATCTGGACGATAGTATGTATGTCACACACATTCGACATTTCATTATCATCTCAATTGCTGCCGATTACTATTTGGCGGTTATTCTCGGGACCCTGCCTTTTTGTCGTCAATATCTGGTTTCCCCTTCACGATGGTCAGATGATACCGCAGGGTTGACTCACGGGATCATGGTCAGGACAATTCCTTATACTCATTTGGAAGTGTCAATCGTCACCCTCTTCCCAACGTTACCTGACGCATTAAGCACCCCTCCCTCTTGTCGAGAGGTTACCCACCCCATGGAGATTTTCCCTGATCAGCGCTACTCAACTTGCTGTCGAATGCATAAGTACCTCTCGATTCCTTTCTTATAATCCTGTGAGCTAAAGGTACATGCACCAGACGCCTTCGAAGTTTGGTAATGTGAATGCTGTTTTACATCGTTTCCATCAAAAATGACAACACTGTCCAGTCTGTCCTACGTCTCGTAAAGTACTTAGGTCACTTGGTCGATTTTATATTTTTAAAATTGATGGGTTTATCGTAAGTGGACTCTCAAACCGTTCCGTATGCCGACGGTGCTCTCTACCTAGGTCTGTATTACTTTGAGGATAACCTCGATCTAATTGCGACCCTCATCAACCGGGGGCCCCTTTACGCACTGCTTTACCGCGGCTTCGGGGTCGTTGCAGAAAATCATCTCTTGGAGCAAAATTTATTCCGTCGACTGCCTTGAAAATGAGTCCTTGTTCCCATGTAGGCCATCTATATGTATGTGCAGAACTTCTGACCATTTCCGATACCTCTTGTTAGTTACGCATTACTTACCATTTGTGGAAACACACAAGATTGAGGCACTCGTAAGTACTATAAAAATCCGTCAAATTCGGTCAAAATCGCCTTACATATCCCCAAGTGACATGCATCAGAGTGAAATTTGCCTTTTGTTCCCTCTTTATCTCCCTCTATGTAGCGACTCCTTGTCTTCGCCCCAAGCAGCCGCCGATATCGCCCGTCACGCATAATCAGAAGCTCGAGTTTACAACGCAGTTATAGATTGGACGAGGTTACTTATTCATATTTTAACGATCCTCACCGGCAATCCAAGAACCCCGCTGCCACGCTGGTCATGGCAGGTCGTGGCCCATATGTCGAGAACTAGTGTGGTTGTCCTCGTGTTTTCCGACAATTCCGGAAAGAAGACATCGTTTATCCAGCCGAGACTCATCAATTCGAAAAGCACCCCAAAATATATTTTCAACAGCCTTATCAGGAGTACGTGCTTTGAGATATAGAGAACATATCTTTTGTCTGGACATCGGGCCTCCCAGGTCAGCATTCTGGTGCTTCAACTTATACAAATTCGAAACCTTGCCCTCTACTTACGTACCCTGCATCAACGCAACCGTCGGCTTTGCCATCCCACCAGTGCTACCCTGTATGATCTTGATCAGCACTGCCACCAAGCTTAAGTCCCTGCCACGTCCCTGCATTGAAGGTCCTTCGACAGGCTCAGGGTAAGTATGCGTACAGGGTTCAGTTGATTTGATTCAGATATGCTCAGGATATGCTTTGCTGAAGTTCGTCATGACTCAAGCACAAGACCCACGCAGGACGCAACTGAAATCAAGTGGTAATACATAGGACGTTCACCCCAGGTCCAGGTCAAATCATGTGAAGTGGGCGCTCTGAGCCGTGATTTTGGCAATGTTCACGCTGTCAAGAACGGTTTACATTTCAAGCACGACTTACATAGATACACCAGGTTACCATAAACTGAATCGAATGATAGGCACTTGTGGAGCCTGTTCCAACTTCCATCAACGCTTTGAACGATATGTAGGAGTGTCAAAGGCAGCGTCGAGCTGCTGTTTGGATGGCATCCAGCCACAAAGTGGTGTGAGACTCGCAGGTGGGCTAGTTGGTGATACGATACATTTTGTCCCCTAGTTTCAACTTCTGCATAACACACTGCCAACGCGACACAGATAGAGAAAATAAAATGCTGCTTCTTTTGATTCCACGGAAATTGAGAACAGTTCTTTCATCACAGTTCCCATCACTAAAGAAAACGTTTTTCCTCCGCAATGATCACGTTGGTTTTGATAGTCTAGATGATGACATCGGTGTTTTCCACAACTGGGAGAAAGTGCCTGTAAATTTCTATATTGAGGCAACTTCGCCCCGGACAATGGTCATGGTGTGCATGTTTGTTGCTGCGCAAAGCGGGCTTCTCGCGAGCAATATTCCATATTTTCGTGGGCCTCGCACATTTCTCTTTCGCTGTTGGTGCGTTATTTTCTTTCTAGGACAGAGTTGGGAAAGATCATACCTCCTCGAAATCCGTGGATTTTCTCAAGGAAAACATCAGAAAATCGCATCATTGAACTGAGGCCATCTTGCTCCTGTCTGCTGGCAATCAAACCAATGTTCTGTTTTTTGATCGAAGTGGTGGAGTGTTCAGTGGTGACCATCATTCATGAATCATGTTATCAAGTTTCGTCACCAACAGCGGCCTCCTGACGACGAGTTTGTACTGGCGGGAGCCCGCCAAATTCGGAGGTGAATTCTCCAACGCGCAAGTACGAGACTAAAGAGAGACGTTGACGTCGGTTCCGTAGGAGAAGTCATATAATTGAACACTATGTAGCAGGCTTAGCAGGCCAGGCGCAATTCGACAGTTGCGTCTTCAAAAGGGTAGGCTTGAAAGAGAGCGCCCATACTTGTCCAAAAGTGATCGGAATTGGTGGGCTGGACCGCAGAACATCAGAGAACATCGCGAAAAGCGCATCTTTTGGATAAATGGGGATGATCAAATGTCAGAAGATCTTGAGATCCGTTTCAGCATATGGGGATTTCGCAGGTATTATCTTATGGAGTGACAAAGACGTGATGGCACTACGATAAAGAAATGGTGTTTTTACGTGTAAAAAGGCGTGCCTGGTGCAAGACAGTGGAGCACCTGAGGAAAGCAAAAAAAAAAACATTTCATGAATAATGGTCCATGAAGAAGTCGAGAAGAACGGTGAAGTGCTACCACGTGTAGGGCAAATCTGAGCCAGAAGGGGTCAGAAGGGAAGAAGCATCGAAATGCGGCAGGAGAGAAAATATTTGATGCCGGCTGGACTTTCCTAAAAAATATGCAAGTCTAAACTCAGCACTATAGGTTTTTTAAATTTGTTTACATGGGTATGTTACGTACAGGTGGCTGAGATCTTGCTTTCTTCATAACCGCGCCTATTTTCTACATAAGTCTATCCGTCCCTTCCCCAACCCTCGAAAATCCCAAATGCCCCGTGCCGAGACAAAGACACTTGTCACCAATTATTCGTACAACTCATCGTCGTACTCATCATCGTCCTATGGCCATGGCTCTCAGTCCCCTGACCCTCATGATCAGTTGTCCCCCATTACACCGGCCTCCTCACAGCCTTCCACTGCGGCGAACGCAAAGAAAAAACATATATGCTCCGTCTGTGAGCGATCTTTCAGTACCAGTGGACATTTAGCACGTCACTCTCGGGTCCACACAGGCGAGCGGAACCATAAATGTCCTTTCCCTGGCTGCGAAACGCGTTGTTCGCGACAAGACAATCTTCAACAACAGTGAGTCATCTGTTCGCGCCATTTTCATTCACCTGCCACTTCATGCCGTCCGTTCGTGCGCGTAACGCCCGCTCTGGTCGATGTCATGTGTCTTGCATAAATTTTTTCTGTTTGACGGTCATCAAACTATTTATTGACATTTTTTGACTTCTGTAGTTACCGCATCCACCTTTCACCGGGATCTAGAAGAACTTCAGCTCGTAATTCCATGCGCAATGGGGCAAAGCGTGGTGCTGCAGCGACAACAACGGCATTGACTGTTCCAGAGCCCCCGTCGTCCCCACCCCCGCTTTCCCAACCTCCGGCTTTAGAGCCAGCTCGCGTTTACAGTCATCATTCGCCCCCCCCCGACTCCCCCCCTCCTCTTGCACAGGCCACGCTGCCTGCCACTGCGCACTTGCCATCCACAAGTTCAGGTCGTTCGTCGGCCTCATCTTCCCCTATATCTGCCTATCCCCCGAGCAGCCATCTTGTGTCTATGCCATCACAAAACGCGCCACAGCAATATAACAGCTACAGGACCGGAACTGCCACATATCATGAAGCGTCTCAGGGCTCTTACCCAACATTTGTGCATACCACAGCTGTTTCTCAACCATCTACGACTTCTTCCAACTCCTACACTTCATATTCTGGTTCGCAGCATGCCAATTACAATTCTCAATCAAACTCGCATCAAATTCAACATGATACCCCCGCACCTGTGGCCACATCTCGCCACTCTATCTCGCATATTTCGCATCCTACGCCTTATTCGCAAAATCAGCATCACAATAGCAACACTGAACCGCCGTCCCCTGCTTCCCCACATCATCCAGTCTCCCCTCATGCATCTGCCCCTCCTACGCCTCCATATGCCTATGAAACCCAAGGCTACCACAGCCACCACCACAATGGTACTAATGGTACCATGCTCTCGAACTCGCATGGTCATATGTCTTCTCAACACAGTTACGCCCACCCTCAAAATCAGATATCAACGGATTACAACCAGTACACTTCTATGAATCACCTTGGACATCGTTCATGGAAGGATGGAGGCATGCACAAGGACGTCGGTGCATTGGTGCAGTAATTCCATTCCTGATATATTTCTTCCCAAACCTTTCTTCCAATTGTGTTCTCAAATCATCGTTTATAGATGGGGATGGATATACCATCTTGTTGCTCTCGATTTTTTGCTTTGAATGGCTCTGTACACCTTTCTTTACCTACACGTATGACCACCCCCCCTGCATATAAAACCCCTTGCATACGTTTACTGTCTTCTCAACACCCTTGTAAAGAATACCATGTCTGCGATAGCAGTACTTAACAATTACCAAAGACCATGGATTTATTTTTCATTTGAATTTTTCGTTGGGTGAGATTAGTTCAGGCGTGCACGCGACTTTTCGTGATTTGCGTCCTAATTTGGACAAACAACCGAATTTTCTGTTCTTACCACCAACATCGGTGGGCTCATTTATCGACTTCCTCTCATATCGTCGTCCAGGAGGCGGTTGGAAGTCGCGTAGAGTTGCTTTGTAAGGGACCTTGGAGGCCCGAAGCAACTTGAAAGATGTCGAGTGACCTCGACAGGTAAGTCTCAATGCTTTTACTGCGAGCTTTTTTTGCTTACAATAATGGACCATTGATTTGCCCTTGACACGCTATGCAACTGAATTTCTCTTTCTCTGGCTAGACAGATCGCGCAGCTGACGCGTTGTGAACCCATATCCGAAGAGGAGGTCAACAGGCTTTGCCTCAAGGCGCGAGAAATCCTGATCGAGGAAGGAAATGTCCAAGTTGTTGATTCTCCTGTAACGGTACGGTCCGCTTCATGGTTCTCTTCAATTCAATTCCTTACGGTTCCTTGATTATGACTTGTCCTTATTGAATCACTCGTTCCTGTGCGGCGCATCATGTTTGCCATATTGTCTCCTCGACACGCCCCATCAGATATGCGGCGATATTCATGGGCAATTCTTCGATCTCATGGAACTTTTCAAAGTAGGAGGCTTCTGTCCAGAAACCAATTACCTTTTTATGGGTGTGTTTCAACGTCATGAATGTCCCATGGAAGATTACTCACGCAGCTTCTTTTTCTTGTTCCTTGACAGGGGACTTTGTCGACCGGGGGTTTTACAGCGTTGAAACTTTCCTCTTGCTGCTCGCATTGAAGGTCCGCTACCCAGAGAGAATCACTCTCATTAGAGGCAACCACGAGTCCCGACAAATCACGCAAGTCTACGGCTTCTATGATGAATGCCAGCGTAAGTATGGCAGTTCAAATGTATGGAGATGGTGCTGTGAGGTTTTTGATTATCTCGCGCTCGGAGCACTCGTCGATGGTCGGGTGTTTTGCGTCCATGGCGGTCTAAGTCCCAATCTAACAAATATTGATGAGGTGAATAGAAAACCTGTTCGAATATCTTTCCGTTTCATTTCGCTGACAAGTCCTGTGCTAACCTCTTTTTCGATTTGTTTGTTTGTTTCTTACGTGGAAATCGCATCTACCCGCCACCACAATCACTGATTGGAACTTCACCGTTCGCGCACAAGATCCGTTCAATCGACCGAAAACAAGAGGTGCCTCACGACGGTCCCATGTGTGATCTCCTTTGGTCAGATCCAGATGGTGCGTTTCGATTCCCCTCGCCAATATACAATTGTACCCCAGAATTATATCTCTCATTTCGTCTTGTTTCGGCCGCCCTGCTTATTTCGCTGTTCACAGATGCAACTCCTGGATGGAGTCTCTCACCACGGGGTGCTGGATTCCTATTTGGTGCCGATATCACGAAAGGTTTTGCGCACCACAATGCGATTGACTTGATCGCACGGGCCCACCAGCTTGCCATGGAGGGCTACAAGTTGATGTTTGATCGTACAATCGTCACAGTGTGGAGTGCCCCTAATTACTGTTATCGGTGAGTCGATCATCTACCATCTGGTCACGCTTGAGGATGGATAGGGAAATGCCATTTTGATGGAAATGAGAAATGACATTCTCCAGGGTAGGGTATCGCTTATTCGTTAGCGTTACCGACTACTGTTTTTCCATGACGCATGTTGCGCCGCACCTGTTAAATGGTATTCGTCGAGCGGAACCAGGTCCATCACATGGGGTACCTTCCCGTCATCCATGTCGTATTCACACATATTTGTCGCTGGTATAACTTACTTGGTTGGACGTTCTGCTGACATCGGGGCCTGATCTAAACAGTTGTGGTAACGTTGCGTCCATCCTCGAACTGGACGAGTATCTTAGTCAAGATTACAAAGTCTTTCAGCATGCCCCCTTGGTAAGTTCACCCCATTTTACGTTATTCATCCAATACACCGTCGTCACCTTCACGTCACGCTTTGAACACCTACTGACCCCCCTTGTTTGCGATCTTCAGGATGTGCAATCGATACCTGCCAAGCGCCCTCCAGCTGATTACTTCCTGTAGTCGACCGCTGCACCCCACGAGACCTTCGCAACTAAATTATCTCCTGCAATTACATAAATTGCCTTCCTGTACTTCTAAGTAATGCGATCTCGTGCAGATTCCAAGTCCGACACCATAATTTCCGACAGCTTTCTTCACTCATCTGAGTCTGAATGTAAGCCGCTAATAGAATGATAGAACCAACGTCAAATGAACACTGTGGAAGAACACATCTTGAGCAAGCATACTCGATTTCCGATGTTTAGAACCAGCTTGAATGCAGGTCATTTATGAGGATGTAAGTACACCTTGGATCTCGCCCAAAAGACGGAGAACTCATAGTTGTTTGACGGCCCCCAGACGGCCCCCATGGGCGATGAATTGTGCAAACACTTCGAATTCTCAGGTGGCGCTGCTTCTGTGTCGACTAATGAGACAATGTATGTACCTGAACATATATTTGGCTTGCGGTTAACTCAGACTCACAAAACACTTGTCGAGAACTTAAGGCCTTACCGGTTCTTGACCGCAATCATACGGAGTAAAATATGTAGTTGTTGGTGCATGCACATGAAATGACATGATAAAATCTAAGGAGAACGAGGGATCGAAACATCATGATAGATGACAGGAGTAAATAGTAGAAGAGGGCATGCATTCGAAATGACGGAATTCGGGCTCGACGGACCGTTTGTTTAAGCTACAAGGTGTGATGTAGGATATCTAGAACTATGCTGCAAGGAATGTGGGTTGGAGGGGACGACAAGAGAAAAAGATGCCAATGACGAGAGAGCATCGAGGCAAACAAAAAATCCGACAGAAACGCAACCACGAGCCCGAGACCGGGGCGGAAACATGTGCCAGCTTTTAAATATACGCAAAAGAAGATGAACGACTATGGGCTTGTTTACGTCCTGCCTTTGGGCGCAGTCTTGGAGAAGAGTTTGGCCTTCTCAATCGCGGCGTTACCTGAAAAACACGCGGATCCAGTGCGTCAGTTACAGAATTCATCAGAAGAAGGAGAGAAATAGGCGAAGCAAAAAGAAAAAGATATCAATAGGATAGGAAATCTCGCCCCTTCGCAAGCATAAAGTCAAGGGAAGGGTTTACTTACTTTGCTTGACAAGGTTCTTCTTGTAGTCAATAATGCTGATGTCCTGTTTTGTGAGATTCTTGATAGTCTTATCCGCTACTTCCCATAGCTCTTCAGCGACTTGGGAAATAAGACCTGCGGAAATCACGGGTTAGCGAATGTAGATAGGGATAACAGAGAAGCTTAGCGTACGGAAGTCGTGAGAGACGATCACAACGCTTGGCTTAGTGGGAGTCGATGAAAATAATTTTCACACACGACAGACCTGGATGTCCTTTTCGGGGTACTTCTCAGAGAACAAACGCTGGAAGTACTCGATCGGGCTCGATTCGAATGGGAGCTGATCCGCAGAATGCTGAGAGTACTTTGCGAGTTTGAGCGAAGCGTGTTTGGAGATGGTACCTTCGCAGGGTTGGAGGGCGCCTGTGATCAAGTGAAGGAGCGTCGATTTGCCTGTTCCGTTAGCACCGAGAATGGCGACGCGGGAGTCCATACTGGAAAAAGAAAGGAACCAGATTCAATTCGGATCGGAAAAATGATTGCGGGGCGGGAAATACGCACTCTATACCGAAAGAGAGTTTTTTGTAGAGATAGTCCTCCTTCTTGCCTGAGTAGGAGAATGCGATCTCGTCGAAGGCGATAATAGGCGGTGGGAGTTTTTTGATGTCTTCAAAGTTGAAGCGGAGGGGTCTCGGCGCCTCGATCTTCTCGATGAGACCAGCTGCCTCCATCTTGTCGATGATCTTCTGTTTGGACTTGGCCTGGCGGACGAGATTGGCATAAGTACCGGCGGAGGCAATGAACCTGTCGAAAATGTCTGAGTTTCCAGAAGGAACAGGTAATAAAAGGAACATACTTCTTGATGTGCGCGATTTCCTCTTGTTGTTTATTATACGCCTTCATCTGATTGACCTCGTTCTCCTGCTTGGTCTTGACGTAGGTGGTGTAGTTACCGGTATAGTAAACCAATTTCTTCTTGAATGTGAGATCCATGATGTTCGTGCATACCGCGTCCATGAAGTCCTGCGAGTGGGAGGTGATGACAAGGATATGGTTATAGGTGGACAGGTAAGCTTCGAGCCAAACGACAGCGCCAAGATCCAAGTGATTGGTAGGCTCGTCGAGAAGAAGGAGATGGGGCTTGACGAACAGTGCTCGTGCAAGGGCGACACGCATGCGCCACCCACCACTCATATCCTTGGTCGCCTTTTTCATCATCTCCGGCGAGAACCCAAGACCGTGAAGGATACTTCCTGCCTTGGTCTCGAAGGTAGATGGATCCAGCTCTTCAAGCTCTTCATACGCAGCATCTAACGCAACATCGTCAACATCCTCGGCGACAGATAGTTCCTCGATGTATGCCTCGATACGGGCGACTTTTTCTTTTGCAGATGCGACGATGAAATCGATGGCGTTGACCTCTGAAGGCTCTGCTTCACCGCGTACGAGATAGATATCGATGTGTGGAGGTATTTCGATATCGCGCTCAGCGATAGATTGCAAAAATGTTGACTGTTTTATGATCTGATGAGTTTCCTGACTTTTCAAAGGGAAATTTCAAACTTACCTTTCCTGATCCGTTCTCGCCGAGCAAGCCATATCGTTGCCCATAGTTGAGCGCGATCTCAGCGCCCTCGATGAGTAAACGACCATGGAAAGAAAGCGTATACTGGTCAATCTTGACATCACGACCCTTCACATCCGATACCAACACTCCAGAGGCGCTCCTGTGCGATGATCAGCGTCAATAACCCAGACATGAACATTTCGAGCTCACCTATCTGTCGCAATGCTCAACTTTGCCATCGCTGACAAGTCATCTGAGCTGTTGGCGGCACTTGCGTGAAGGCTGGTGAGTGGAGTATTAGTTGCGCTTCCATTTACAGATCCTGTTCCCGTTGGTGTCGTCGACGACGAAGCAGTGTCAGCAGCGACGCCTGCGGCCTTCTTGGCGGCCTTTTCAGCGAGTCGCTTTTGTTTTGAGGCAGAGGGGGCCATTGTAGAGAACAAGAAGGGGATTGATAAAATTATTAGATTCCCAAATTTTTGCTTACCTCAGCCCGATAGTATCTGTGGCTGTGCTCCCTATTGGAGTCAATGGCTGGCATCATCAATTGCAGCCGGTTCCGCTGTCAGCGCAAGTTGTTCAAGGCAAAGAACTGCAGACAAAAGGTAGACGTTGCGCCTCTTTGAAGAAGAATTACTAGCTGGTTGAAGGGTACCCTAGAAACTTCGATGTGTTGAGCCGCGCCCAAAGCTGCAGACCGACAGACCAGGATCCACCAGTGGCCATCGAGAGACGAAAACTTTATCACCGTATTCTCGATTGCCGTAATCTACTCAGCTCGTATGGGGGCGGAGACATTCCAGCACCCGCAGGCGTCACCACAATACCACTCGCGTTAATCTCCTTCTGCAATTCGTATACCATGCCTTGCAATTGCTGCACACGTTGGACGTCTGCGTCGGTAGACGATGAGCTGTGAATCGTGTCAAGGGTTGCTGATTTTTTGGGAGCACCAGACGGTTTCTTGAACGATACGCCTGGACGGTCACTTTCTTCCGTATCTGGGGGGAAGCAGTCAAAAACTGATTCAAAGGACAGGTGCGTGATAAATACCATCGATTCCACCTTGCACTATCAACTGTGCTCTATTGGCGTTATTGGATGCACTGGCAGAACCCCCCAGAGTAGAAGGGTTCATATACAGGGTCGGGGCTGCTGAAGCATTGGCGTCATTGCGATGCCACGCGGAAGAACCCTCTGCGATATTTGGAGTACTAGTAGGGTTCCCCTCCTGCACATTGCTTGGGTGTCTCGAGTGCGAACCACCGAAAAATGGCTGGGCTGGCATTGAGGGATACATTTCGACCATACTACCTAGTAGCAGTCCGGTTTGAGTCAAATTTCAAGTAGCAGAGTACCCGAAACTTACCAGGCCCTTGGATCAACTGAGCTCGACTAGAGTTCTGGGATGGCCCAGCAGGAATATCGAAGGTCCTATTCGCGTTATTGGATCCACTAGTAGAACCCCCCAGAGTAGAAGGGTTCGAATACACGTTCGGGTCCGCTGCAGCATTGGCGTCATTGCGATGCCACGCGGAGGAACCCTCAGCGATATTTGGAGCACTAGTAGGGTTCTCACTCTGCACAGTGCTTGGGTGTCTCGAGTGCGAACCACTGAAAAATGGCTGGCCTGGCATTGGGGGATACCTTTCGACCATACCTAGTAGCAGTCCGGTTCGAGTCAAATTTCAAGTGGCAGAGTAGCCGAAACTTACCAGGCCCTTGGATTAACTGCGCTCGACTAGAGTTCTGGGATGGCCCATCCGGTATATCGAAGCTCCTGTTGGAAACTGTGGTGTTTGTACCATAGTAGTGCGACCCAGGAGGTGTTTCGACCATGGAGGAGGAGGTAGTACTTCGACTGTGGATTAGCAAGTGATCCCTTGACGACACTGTATGGTGTCCATAAGCCGGGCTCCGAATCGAGTTATTGATATAGGGCTCTGTGTACGGCGCTATTTCCGTAGCACCGGGCGGAAATGAAACGGGCCCATTCGGAGAGAATACTTCAGCTGGATAAGACGGGTGAGAGAGAGGTTTGAGAGGCGACGAGAACACCTACGATCATTGGAAGGATTCATACGACGCTTTTTAGTCGTGGCGAAAAGTCCAGGAAAGATTTTCTTCCGGAATACGAAGCAAGTGAGGAAGAGAAGAAAGATAAACGCAAAAGCGCCCACGATCGCTCCTATGAGAGCAACTCGAGTGCTTGTGGAATGAGAAGGTGTTGATTGTGAAGAGGATGTGGGTTCGCTAGAAGCGAGAGAGCTCGTAGAGGTTGCACTCGTTGACAGTAATGTCGATGTCGTTGAGTTGAGTGTGCTGGTTGAGGTGGAGGTGGAGGTTGCGCTTGCGCTCTGAGAAGTCGAACTAGAAGTCGAATTTCCGGGTTTCAATGACGCAAGTGTTGGGAAGGAGGGTGTGTAGAGGATATAATCCAACATAAACTGTGGACCATCTGCGTTGTTCGAAAGGAATGTGAAAGTGAGATTGTGATTTCCTGCACTCAGAGAGTCGTGAGTAAACCAAAGATAGTTCATCTGAGCGGCACTCGTAGAGGCGAATTGGTAAGAAACTGATTGCCCATCTAACGTGAAAGTTGGAACCAGAGGGGTTCCACTGAGGATGCCACGAACGCTTACAGATGTCCCTGATTTTTGTTAAATACATCCGATGAGAGTACAAAACATTGCACCACTTACCTATGAATTGAAAGGTGAACGATGCGGTTCTGTCCTGCGTAGCATGGAAGGCCCCTCCAAAAGGAAAGTAAGTCTTGTCGGAGGCAGTGAGGCTGCCGCCACTTGCTGTCCATGCCCCGTTATAGGTGATTGAAGGATCGCTGTCATCCACAAATAGCGTCGTTCCAGAAAGAGGGTAGTTATCTCCCGGAGTGAGCAACATATAGTCGATAAAAAATGGGATCTGGTCGAAGAACACCAA
>JABAJW010009082.1:0-16287 GCA_018855395.1 Arthromyces matolae | reverse complement strand
ACTTTATCCGTTCTGATCAAGTGAAAGACATCAAGAGAGACATGCTTGACATTCACCTCGAGAAAAAGAGGAAAGAGGATGAAGAGAATTCCAAATATCGACGGCGCATTTTACCTACGGTTAGCCTACCCAGTCAAAACTGGAAGTTTGATAAAATCGTGGACAACGTGGAGATCAAACAGTTCATGGAGCGTTTTGTGAGTTATCGGCTCCTGTGCTGTAAATATATTTACTCAATACTTACTTCGTCTCAGTCAATCAAGACTACAGCATTGCATGCCGAATTAGAGACCGTCCTCGACATCGACCTTCCCATTCACAATTTCCTACCTTGGTACATGGAAACCACAATTCGATGGTGGCATGAGAATCTATCTCGCCGTCAAGTTTACACTCCAAGCAAATTTTCAAACCGAGTCTTTGTGCGCACAGAACGTTACGCAAACGGCAAAGACAGAACTTTCTACATCGGTCGCGATACATGGCGCGTCACCAACCTCCCTAGCCCTATCACAGCTATTCAAAGCAGTCTCGTAACCAATGTTTTAACCAAAAACATCATGAACGCTTCTTCGACTGTCGACCTCTTATCTGCATTCATGTCTGCCACCAACTGTGGGTCCAATCATCGACCTCGTGTTGGCAAGAAGGCAACTGACATATTTCTTCACAGCCCTCGAGGCAAGTTTTCACAGATGCCACCTGGTGCAGACCGACATCACTCCTAACAATATCCTCCTCGATTTCAACGGAGAGGGTGTCGTGAACGATTACGACTTTATTCTTAATTAAGTATAGGTCTTCTCAATATCGTGTGCAAATGTCGAAATTATCATTTTGCCAAATAAAAAAAAATTGTCTCGAGGTCGTGAAAGCTCTCTTACAGGGTCCTTGCCTTGAGGTTTGAATCTTATCAAAATCACATCACAAGCCACGCAAAATTAAATTTGGTAAGCAACTGCTCTTTGTTTTGAATACGCCACCTTACGGCAAGAAGATCTCTTGCTCAAGCTCAACCCTGCAATCTAAGTACCTGAACTCAAATCATGTCTAGTTCCGATAACGACGTAGAGATTCCAAGCTGCCACTCCTCACCACTTCCGAATCCTGCAATGGCAGATCTAGAGTCCTCCAACGCTTCAACTTATGATGGTCTTGATCATAACGAATCTTCTACAGCTAGTACAACACTCCCTGACTTTCTGAACCTCGAAGAAGCATTGGTACGTATCGAAGTTACTCTATATGGATTTTTAAAAAAAGACATAACTTATATCTCACGACAGGAACTACTCGCTCCTCCTATGAGCACCATGCTGCTGTCTCAACGGAATCGCTTAGAAAACATGCTGGGCTCTCCTCTTTCCCTTATCAAATTCCTAGCCTGGTTTGGCCCTGCCGCCCTTCGATCATTGCATCCCGATCTAAAATCCAACCCTCCCTCTACACGTCTCCAACCTCTCCTCGTGCACGCAGGATTTTTCATAGCCCAAGACAGCTGGTGTACGACCCTCTCAAACGATCGCGATGGCATTAATCCTACGAAAGGCAAACTCGCAGAGCATAGGCTCGTCACCGAAACGTTGACCAAAGACCTCACCCAGGTTATGAACTATAAACACATGATTATGATGCTGATTGATACTGTCAGTGGTACGTCTAGAACTCATACTCATACCTCCGGACAACTCACGGATTTTTTTCTATTATTATTAGCACTCCAGGCAGCGAGCTTCCGATGTAACTGGGTTCATCGTGACATTCAACCTGCGCATATATTCATGGATTCTAATAAGAAGGGTGTATTGACGGATTGGGACATTCCTCAACACGAATATGGGTATGAAGTAAAG
The DNA here is from genome assembly GCA_018855395.1 of Arthromyces matolae. Taxonomy (NCBI): domain Eukaryota; kingdom Fungi; phylum Basidiomycota; class Agaricomycetes; order Agaricales; family Lyophyllaceae; genus Arthromyces; species Arthromyces matolae. The sequence continues at coordinate 14,434 of JABAJW010009082.1, read as the reverse complement.
TTGGAGGCAATGAGGAATGCGAAGCGTGACAGAAAGTGAGGATAAAGAGTCGAAAGATTCTATGTTGCAATTGGCTGGAAAGAAGAATTTGAACACTATCACATATACACACTGCGAGCAAATCTTTCAGATCGTCCAAGGAGAACATGATAAGCTTCGCAGAGATCTTAAGTTGAACGCGCGTAACGGCCTGCCCTAAACTGATCACATGCGCGCGCCAATATTATTCGCGTCACCCTGGCCAACACCAAATCCCTTTTTTACAGCCATCGCAGTCAGGCTTGCGCGTGAAGGAGCACTGTACTGTAATGTCACCATCTCAAGTGAACCGCAGTGATGCTCATGTCCATCATGTACAGCACCTTTGCAATTTTCATCTTTACACCCCCATACTGACATTTCATCCGCACTCAGATAATGGCTATACTCAAGAAGATGGCTCTACTGGAAGATCTACTCGAAAAACCTATCATTTTTCCTATTTTCTTGGATTGGTTTTTGAAGGCTGAGCTCCGTAGCATCCTCCAGTCACGTACTCAGCGGCTTCTTGTTCCACATACGGGTCTACCTCCTCACGAGACGTTCTTTCTCGTGAATGATCATTGGAAGAAGGTCCAATGTGACAGCGTCTATCAATCTCGACTCAAAAACCACTTGAGAGAATGGGCCGTCGTGGCACGCGGCATGTCCGAGGTCTACCTTGTCACATTGAGCACGTGTTGACTCTCGCATATACGGCCAATGTCGCACGTTTTGTTCCACAGACAGATAAATCCTCTACCTGTGGTTCATTCAACATTGCATAACTTTCTAATCCGTCGTGATACCAGCATTGACCTTCTGCATCGATAAATCGACTGGTGAAATGGTCCTCATTGTAGTAAACGATACCTTTGAGTTTGTATGTCTGGGCACGGGTAATGGTTGCGTTGTTCAATCTTATAGTGTGGTTAATGAATGTATTGACGGCCGAGACATCAATATAAATGATGGGAGGCATATTCAAAATAACGCATTTTCTTACAAGATGTTGTCTACAAGCACGGCATCTAGATTCTAATTGAACAATCATATTGTTGACGTACTCATCAGTGGATCTGGAGGCACCTGCCAGCATAATCAGCATGCACGATCGTGAAAGGGTAGGACGATGAGCCACAAAGTGTCCACTAAGGCATATCATTCGATTCTTCGTAACATCTGCATTCCAAATGGAAAGTTCATTTGCCAAAGCATGCACTGAAGTATACTCCCCATAAGGAAAATTTAACGGGTTAATGGAGGATAATTTATTCCGCAGCCAATCCCTCGTCACCTCAAGTTGTTCATGATCATCAATTGAGTCTGCAAACCCTGTGATGATTCGACCCGTTAATCGAGGACTGATAGTCTTTAGTTCCTGGGACCAATGCTGTACATCTTCTCGCCATAGATTGAATATAATGGATACCAGCGCGTCATATGCGCAGCTGTTTTGACTCCATCTCATCGCGAACGGAATACTTGTTATGTCACGTTGACCCAATGACAGGCCACCCACCCGTCGTTTTTTTGCAAATGGCATGATCACAGCGTCCGTTATCTTCCTTTTTTCTGACCGGGAAGAAGGTTTATCGGGTATATCGTATTTTTTAGATCCCTGTGCGGGCACAAAGGGATTTTTCCCCTCTTCTTGCTTCCCTTGAGGCAATACCTTTGTCACTATGCGCCACGGAATATCAACATGCTTCGAATCGTCAAATGGGTCCTTGTCTGTCCAGCGCAGACATGGATGAAGGCCAGGAGGATAGTAAGTCTGCCCCCTACATTTTCTGAAAGAAGAAATGAGTTCCGATCGTCGTGGCATTTCACTCACACCTTCTGGAAGTTTCCCGATATACCTTAGATGCGTGATCTCATCCAGAAGTTCTAAGTCCCGAAACTCCTGTCTCAAAGAACCAGTTGCGCCACCAGTTATTACAGATGGACTGAATCCTCTGAGAATCACAAGGCCTTCAGCGTTCGCACTTCTGGAAAAGGCAGTATAGTATGCCTGATGGGACCTACATTTGAGTACGTCGACTGGATTGTACGGGCGTGTCTTTCCTTGGCTGGCGTAGTCTGTAATCGAATAATTTACTAAGACCTCGACTTGGGACCGCAGCACCTTGATCCTACTGTCATCTGGGAGCTGGCATTCCACCGACATTGAAGAACGAGGTACAGGGACTACATTTTCTGGTAAACCATCCAAAGTTATATTGGATGAAGGGTTTTTCAGTTTCACAAATAAAGTTTCCAGCATTCTTTGACCGTGCGCTCCCCTGCATTCTGTCCAACCATGCACGAAGCCCTCTTGGCCATTGGTGATGCATAATTCCGTTGCTAGATTTGATTTTATGATGACAGGTAGACCCACACACAGCGATAATTTTCCCGCTACATTTTCAGAGCAACACGGTGGCTGATTCCACAGGATCTTCTGGAGCTTCAGTGACAAGTTACTGCGATTTTTTCGTCCTTTTACAGGTCGAGACGTAGTACTGGTGTCTTCGGACGCTACGGTGTCTTCACAGAAAAAGTCGATCAATGTCTGCCCCGTCTCTGTTGCGAAGCGAGCACTGCCTACTGTGTTGATCGCATCTTTGTCAACATTTTGTGCCGTTATTATTGAAATATCGCGGAGCTCCTCTTTCTGAAGGAATGATGTGGGAAGTCGTTCCACTCGACGTGAATTCAGGAATTTTATATCATCTGGCGTACAGGCCTTGAATCGCATATTGATAAGTGCAGTTCTGAGTTCCTGGTCTGCTTTGGTCTGACTTGTCTGCCGCATGTTCTTTCGTAGAAGTACAACTGTGGTCACTTGGTGCCACACAGCCTTTCCTAATGCTGCTTGCTGATCTTTGAGTTGAGATGAGTTGGCGTCCACCGTTCGACTGTACAATGACCCGTTCTCATGTCCTGCCACTGGAGGAAGCTGAGCAAAATCCCCGGCAAATAACATGTTCATGCCACCAAAAGGCAAGTGCGCATTCCCAGTGATACTTGCTAATCTTGCAGATATCAGATACATATCACGACATGACAACATGGATACTTCATCAATAAATATGTATTCAACACCCAAGAGCCTAGTTTTAACTTGAGAAAGCTGCGAAGGTGAACATGCTGCCAGATCGTTGATTCCAAATAGGTAATGGTAAGTCGAGCCACCTAAAAGCGATGCAGCGGTACCTGTGGGAGCAGCTATGGTTATTCTATGGGATTCCCCTCTCTCGTCAAAGAATTTCGATACAGCTTTGAGCACCTGCGTTTTACCGGTTCCCCCCATGCCCCCCATGTACATTCTAAGTTGTTCAGGGGATTGTAGACAGGCATGATTGGCTACAATTCTAAAAGCTCTTTTTTGCTCTACATTGAGTTTATATTCAGTCTCTATTCTATTCATAACCACATCCCATTCAGAATTTATGAACTTTGATTCGAAATATTTCTTATCCACAATTTTCACTTCCCCATCCTTATTATCAGCTGGTGAGATCTTTGTGGTACCGCTAAAGGTCGCAGGTATGGTACGTTGACGTTCTTTCAATACTGCGTTTCTCTTTTCATTGACGGCATGTTTCCAATATGCTCCAGTCATGCCAGAAGTGAAAGGTGTACATGGGCCATCCGTGCTTTGGTGAAGCGGTGTGTCCCAACCGCTGTCATTCATTGTTTTAGCCATTTGACTCATTTCATGGCGTCTTTTTTTCTCGCGGGAGCCTAATTCACTGTCAACTGTGGTATCATCATATATCTGTTCCTGCATACTCTCGACTTCACCAAGACGATCAGGTACATCGTTATAATCACCTGTCATCATGGATGCCCCAAAACCAGGCATGTCAACCGCGCCCTTCTTAAGCTGAGCATGGAAATCGTCTCGAGCGTCTATACATTCATATTTGATATTCATATTATTCATCAGAGAGATATGGCGCTTACTGAAACAGTGATTTGAAAAGGCACTATCCCAGCTTTCCTTAGGTGATTTAAGATCAAGACCCGATTGCCAAGGTTTGAACAAAGTGAGCATGGTGGCGCAGTACTCTTCTCGATCCCCAACGTCACGACGTGGTAAAGGTGGTCCTACTAGATTCGGGATACGGGTGCGGTTTGGCGGATATATTATTGTTCCATGAGAAAATGCCCATGGGTGTTCCTTCGTGAACCTAACAAGAGTGGCACCTTTGGAACCATATGCTCTCAGCTCGTCGTAGGTACTATCAGAATCCGACTTATCCGTTGACGGTAGTTTGATTCGCTCACTTCTGCTGGACCATTCGTACAGGGACATAGATCGCAATGCTTTACCTCTGTAAATGTAGTCAAATACAGGAGATACTGCAATCACCCTCTTTCCCCTTTTTACAAGGCCTATCTTTTCGAAACCAGAAGTTTGATCCTCAGTGTCTATAAACTTCCCAACTCGCTGAGCTTCGGATACATAGGTTGGCCAATGCAAAGGTACGAAGGTGTGATTTGTATAGTGATCCGGGTTGCCTAGTAAGTACATACAAATCATGGGTGAACCCATCTCCGATTTTGCACTCAACACATTTACCATCTTTGTCATAAGCGTACGGGCTTTCTCCTGTTGAGGCAAAGGTCCATTTACGATATCTGGATTCTTTGAAAGAATCTGGTTAACGGCTTCAAAGGCCGTGTAAGTTTTGAGAGTTGACTTGGTAATATATTTCGTGACGTACAATAAAACTGCTTTGAACGAAGTTCCTGATCTTAGACTAGTAACGTCAGTATTGCATCGAAATAAGAAACTGACAACGCTGGAAAAAGTATTCAACCAAGGTTCGGTTTTTCGCATATTCAGCGCACCTGTGGTAGGATCTACTTCCGTTTGGTTAACGACGGCTTTCGGAAACCGTGCCTTACAAGTTCCCCATTTATTATCAAGACATCCATTGTTCTCCTTATTTTTCTTTACGGAACCATCTTTACGAAAACGGGATGAGCAAACATGTATATTGGACCGGAAAACAATATCATCTACCGTGGTTCTGAAATATGTCCACCATTGGCTTATACGGCTGCATTGAACGCAGTTAGAGCCTTCAGGGTTTTGTTCAATCAACGGGACTTTACGTGCGGAAGATGTGGCAGAATCATCCAAATCGGGGGCTGGTTCAAAGCTGTCCGAGTTGCCAAAGGGGAGAGCCATTAAATCGGCATTAACGGTTTCAAGAGTTGATTTGTCAGTATCCGGTTTGTGACTTTGAGAGGTAAGAGACTCCTTGTGGGACAACTGATCAGCAGACGACTTGACGGGATCAGAAATGTTGTTTTGACTTGGACATGTGTGAGCAGGGGGGGGGTGTGTGGGCATGGTAAGCGTTGGGTTGACGTAGTTCGCGGTCAATTCATTCTGAGAAACGGTGGCCGCTACTTCATCCTTTGTTCCTGACAAAAAATCTCCTGTATATGCCGCTTCGAGATACTCTACCATTTGACGTTGGAAATCTGAGTTGGGATCCATAATCCTGCGTCTAACTTCTTCTGGAGATAAAGAACCAGCTATCCAAAGTAGCAGGTGAAGATGAAGCGTCAACCGACCTTGTTGCTCAACTGTTCCGTAGTAAGCTGATGTATCCCCCCACAAACCAGAGTGGTCCGTGTCGACACCTAATACACATTTAATGAAAGTGGTTACCATGAGATGAAAGAACCTCGCACCCGCTACCGGATTGCTCGCAATGAGTCTATAAGCCTTGTCAGAGGATACGCGGACATCAGGTTTGAACGTGGTATCGGTGGCGGCATAGTATAGACAAATGGGATGTTTGATATCAGCTGGGGATAATGTTATAAACCAGGAGGGCGCGCCTTTTTCCACTACAAGTGACCATATCTCATTTCGCATGCGTTTTTTGGTCACAGAGGACCCATCAACACGACCAGAAATGACGTCCAGATCTTCGATGACTTTGAAACAAGAGCGCTCTTCTTCAGTCTGTGGAGTAACAAGTTCCCCATCAGCCATGCGTTTTGCCAAGGATCGCAAAACTTTTTGATCAACGGTGGTAAGACGGTTAGCAATAGACTCGAAGTTTTTCCGTTCGACAGCTATAAAGCCTCCTGTAGTGGCTGCTTTCACTTGTTCATGACTAAAGCACGCGAAAGGAAAACCGGTATCGGTCTGAAACCGTTTATCATGATACATGAGGAGGTTAGCTTTATGATCCTTTATAGAAAGGTTTCCTTTACCCATGCCAGGACCTCCTAGACCATACGGAAAAAGCCACGGGAACATTTGAGTATAGACATCAGGATTGTTGAACCAGCTTACAGGGTTAACAGAGTGTCCAACTGCGAGAGCTTTGCCCTTTGATTCCCAATGTTTCATTGCGGCTCCCTTCAATTCATCCTGGGTTTTTGTGGTAAGATCATCGCCAGTGAGGCCGTGGACAATGAATGGGCATTGACCCTCATCCACACCGTCATCTCCTTCAACGTCATACGATGCGGGGTCCACCGTCTTTAGTTCTGCCTCAGCGGACCGATATATAATGTTGACTGGGGGTTCGGTTTCGGAATATTGCTCGAGATTCTCCTTTGAAATGTGTACTTCGCTATATCCGGAGTGGTTTAACTTTAGCCATGAGAGAGCTCGATACACGGCGTTGCGTCGAACCAAGAGGGGCGTGCGTTTGAAATCTTCAGCTGTAGGTGCCAGGGGCCCGGTGAAAACAACAGCCAGTGCGTCGTCCAATTCAGAAACAGGAGGAGGTAACACGTCATACACCTTGTGAACCGGAGCATCAAAAGCAACGAGATGGGCTTTCATTTTCTTAAGACCTGAAGCTGAAACATGAGCATAGCAAATAGATCGCCTAATCCTTGCAATGAGCATTTGCTCAACCCACGTTAGATTTTTCAGAGGTTCAGGTACAGCACCTATCCAGTAGCCGTTAGCTAAGCAGTTTGGTGGTAACTTACCTTTTCGAAGCGCCTCACGGCATTTTAGGCACACAGATTTACATGAATGGTCGATAATTGGCCCTCTGACCTGTCGTATGGGCTTTGTAAGAGAATCGCGCTCAACTCTGGTGACTCCGTCGTTAGTAAGAATCTGCAGGTATTTTTTGAGGTGCCTGAGAGGCTGCATATCTCGAGTTGGTCTGAGTAGTCCACAAACAGCACAGCCCTCTTCTTCGAGGTTTTTCGGGGATGTTGATGTACAAAAATCACGTATAACATCTGCTGCCAAACTGTCAGTTAAAGGTGGGGGTGGATAAGACGGTGTACCAGATGGATCATGGTCCTCCTCGAGTTCTATCATTGTAGGTGGACCGGTATTCGACTTTTTCTTCAGGTTGATTTTTTTATTGGAAATGCCCGTAAATTGTAGTACAGTGGTCGATAAAGTGCATTGCGGGCAGCTATGACCGTCAAAGACGGACGCAAGTGAATGGTTATAGAATTTTGGTAACACGATACCATGAACGCGAGCAACCGACCTTATTTCTTTCAAGGTCAAATGACTGGCTAACGTTGGGAGAGAAAGTTTAGCAAATACATGCTTGTCGCTGTTAGCGAACGACAGGAGGCCCGTATCCGACACGTGGTCAAGGAATCGATAGCATCCGTCTGGCTGGATATCTGCACAAGAGCCACAAACAAAGGGCTCAAGCTCATCTGCGGAAAATCGGTACGTCCTTGCTCTGTTTGACTTGTGTGCTGAAGGTCCACCTCCTACAATGGAGGGTTCTGTGTCTGGATAGAAAGGAAAGGAGGAATTGGCATTGTCAAATCTGGCGTCACAGCGGGTGCTGTTTGACGCGACATTACAGCATAAGAGCATTAACGAACGAATTAAGATCAAGTCTTTGACATGCGGCCAGCCAAAAGGGAGACAATGACCTTGTGCAATAGCGTATGAAAGAAAGTCCAAGGAAACAACCTTTCTCCTCATCAATCTACGACGTATTGGGATACCCCAAAACCATCGGGCACGCAGCGCAATGTAGTTGTGCTTGTGAATAATTTGACGTTGAAACAAAAGCTGGATGCGTATACACCTCACAGCCGGGGAAGTTGTATGAGAAAAATGGAAGAAAAGAAAATTCGGAAGGTGTGACTTATCATAAAATATAGAGTACCGAGGAAAGCGAATATGGACAATAGATCGCAAGATGGACTGACTGAAGTTCAAAACGTGAACAACCCAAGATGACAGGACTTGAGAGGCATCCGAAATATACCATTGAGCGAGAGGAGTATGCAGGAATGGTAGATGTTCTTCGAACACATTTTCGTTATAGGGATTGAAGTGGCTCCGCCATTCTCCGGTAGGTGCTGAGGTAACAGTAGTGGAGAAGGCCTGAGATACCAAAGGGCCAACTGATATTGAAGAGCACCGCTCTAAGTTTAAAATGGAGCATCGCTCGGTGTGTTCAAGCTGACCCGTCGGTCGTTGATTGGTGTGAAGCCTAGATAATATATGGAATTTTAGGGATTGATGAGAAGAGAATGAATGGACGTACTGGGTATTCAAAGAGGGTACAGGGGTTTTGATAACAATATCGACGCTTTGTGCAAGCAGGAACAGAAGTAGGAAACGTAGGTGCATGTTGACGTGGTCACGGAAAAGGCTTGAAAAAAAAACGGTTCAAGTTGAAATTGATTGAGTAATTCATTGGGGCCTCCCGGGAAATTACGTAATGTTTAAGTAATTGAGTCATATACAAGTCGTCGTTTCGCCTATTCCAACAGCAAAGAAAGACTAAATTTCAATAAATATATGTACAACTAGATTAGACACGAGTAGCTAGGTCAGATAATAAACTAAAGCGCTCATAGTCCAACTTCCAGCGAGTTTCCTTAAGTGCACAAATTCGCTCGTATTCCTTTTTATTGGTTCGGCGTAGCTCCGCCTCCGTGCAATATCCGTTTTCAACGTAACGAAATAGACCCCCGGCCGAGTATTGAGTGAAAGAGGCGCGTCTATCGCCTTTTTGGACAGGAATGTTGGCGTGGATTATAGTTGCGGAGGGAATGAGGACAAGAGAGCCAGGAGGAAACTCTACAACCAATTTCAACTGGGGAAAGAAGATATGACCGCCTTTTGTGGGGTCAAACGCTCCAAGGGATTGGATAGCACACCACCCCCCGGGAAGATTCATGGAATCACGGTGCGTTTTGGTAAAGACGTTTGGGGGAAAGTTGAAGGCAGCTGCTGTCCAGATGCTTCTTGGAAAAATAGGTCGCAAGTAGCTGAGTTTTTTGAAGAGTGGGAAGAGATGGTCGCGATAGTGTTTGTGGAGGTTTGGGGCCCAAAGATTGAATGCGCCTACGTAGAAAGAAGGTTAAGCAAGTCAATGGCAATTAATCTGATATATAATGCTGACCGTCGGCAAAAGAGGCAAGACGTGCGATGTGTTCATTGGCCAGAAGGCGATCCAGCATATCTTTGTGGTTACCGCATTGAAGATTTGTGGGATACGTTGCACCAAGGCCCATGGTGACGCCCACGTTTTTAGCCGGAAATGGACCTCGTTTATGATCCTTGTCCTTCCCAACAAACTCGGCACGGCTGCCCTCCTCGCCCATCGCTTTGTATGCAAGTCGGCATGACTCGAGGTAGGTGGGATCATCTGGCATGCCAACAAGGACTAAGAATACACGTCCATCTTCTGAGAGAAACGGCTTGGAAGTTCTTGGATACGTTAGCGCTTAATCAAATGAGTGGGGGTGCGTAAACTAACTTGCCATCCCACTCAATGAGCTGATATCCAGCATCGAGAGCGTCTTGCAGGCTTTCGAACCCCCAGCCCTGTTCATTGGCTTGAGCAGGGAGCGCGGTAAACCCACCCCGAGTTACGGGAAAATCATTGCTTCCGAAATTTGTAGAAATCGGGGAAGCTACTTTGAGATGGTTATTCACAGCTGTTGGACCAGGCGGATGACGACCGCACTTCTCAGCCTGATCATCCAAACGTTTCCGCCTTTTGTCGTGAACACGCTTGTTTTTCTTCTTCCTTTTGAGGGATTCGTCGCCTATAGGGCAGCTGGATATGCTATCAGCCGATAAATTCGTAAGTTGACCATCAAGGTGGATAGACTGCGAGGGCATTCCATCGTCATGGTTGGTGAAAAGACGGGACGCGTCGACAGTGTGATAATCGGAGTTTTCGTCAACTGAGGAGGAAACTGGGATGTTGGGAGAAGAGAGAGGATCTGACTTTTGGGACAAGCCCGCCACAGCATTTTCCGAGTTGTATTCTCTCCAAAACTTTACAGCATCTGCATCAGGCAAACGAGACAATAACGCCAGGTCATCCGGTTCAGCTATGCTTGCTTCGCAGTTTGAAGAACGAAGCGCAGTGCAGAAATCAAAAGAAGGGCTAATTGATGATATCTCAATTGGGGAAAAAGGCTTCCCCGAGCGCGTCTGCGGCACTTGAAAAACATTGAATAAAGGAAAAAGGTTATTTGGACTCACCCGTCGCATTGTGTATTCATTTGAAGGCATTCGTGGCTGAGTGTCATGAAAGTCAGCAAAGAGAAGTGGGATTGAGGGGGTGGAGCTAGGGTCATGGAGCTCAAACCTGGTGTAGTTCAAAAGCCCCATGATTCCCTGCTGAGGAACGGATAATTGATGCGACTCACCTCTGGCAAGTGGTTGTTGACCTGGCTTAACAATGCGCGGGAAAAAAAAGCTTTTAAACAATTAAACACGGTCACATGACTATATTCAGGTCCAAGATAAGACATATCTAGATAAGATATCGGTAGGTAATGTACATATAGAAACAATTCGTCATGAACTTGTCCAAGATAACAAGAATAAGAAGGTTTCACCTAGCAGGTATGTCGGCGACTCAAAATGTCAACATCCAGGGCCTCATTGGGCCTCTATATGCAGTAGAAGGATCGATTGGGACATAATCAAACCAAAGGCAATGTCTGTCTCGAGCGGTGCGCCATTTGAACTGATGATTCGCCTCCATTAGAGGCGGTGAGTTCCTAATGTCGTCCCAGTCATCAAGGTCCCATCTGCCGTCGTACCCACGGGCTTCGTATTTTGTGAGTTGTGTTTGACGACGACTGATGGTTTTTTCCACGATGGGATGAAACGCGTAGCTTGCAAGATTTCGATAAGACGATGTGAGGTAAGGAAAGGCGCAAAAAATGGAGGTTGATGTGACACAGTTCATCACAACAGTAGAGTGGAACGAGAAAATTGGCATGAGAGAGGAGTTACGCGATTCCATAATCTCAATCTTGTGAGAGCCGTGTCTAAGGGAGTAGATGGTGGAAATTTGACCCGGCGGTTCATCATACTTCTGGGTAGGAGGTGTGGGCACGATAGTCATACCATAATGGTCGATGAGGGTCTGCACAAAGCCGTCACAGGTATCTATAATGAGGGTTGATCAGAGAAAAGTAGCGCAATAGATAGATCAAATATGGGACGTACGCCAGCTCATATAGATGTCGAGATCGCCAGGATTGAAAGTCCAGGGATTGATGACCCACAGAGCAGCGGAACCTGAAATCACGCCGCCAAACGTGTCCAATAACTCAAGAAAAAAGTCATCAAGGGAGAATCGCTTCAAAAGGAGGGAAATCTGTGAAGATCTGGTGAATAACATAAATGTGAATGACAGACAAAAGTCACCTTGGACTTGATGTGGTTACGAACAAGGAGTCTAAACGTTTCGCATGTTCCAGCAAACGCAACGAGATCACCAACAGGCAGACATTGTAAAATTTCGACGATGCACTCTGTTGGGAATATATCAAGGTCACCTGGCAATGATGATGGATGAATTCAAATATAACAGGGATAAAAAGTTTTACTTACCTGTTACAGAGTCTGATGACATGGGCATGGTCAGAGGTAGGTGGGTTGCTTTCAGCTTGGACGCCTTGATTTTAACCAGTTGGAAAGCGGATGTAAAGTAAAAACGTTTCTTGAAGCGATTAACAAAGGTATATTTTGTAAAGGAAGACAGATCATCGGATCGGAAAGTTGAGCTGGCGAAGCCACTCAGAACCCGCTCAAGATCCGTCAGCCGTTACTCGATTTAATGGTATATCCTTTTTCGCCTGTTCTCCAATAGATTTACTTGGAGGGGCAAATCGTAGTCTCATCTCCATTTATGTATCCAATTAAGGCTGGTAAAACTACGTACATAGGAAAATACCAGGTGCACCACCTCATATAATTTTTCCATTCTCAAGGTTCACGTAACAGATCCATGCTCTTCCGCTGCGAGATGAAGCGAAGTACAGTTGAGACAGTGGCAAGAAGAGGCTTAGACACCAGGAACGACAAGTTTGACGTGTCAGCAAGTAGCATGAGGTGAATCCTTGTTGTCGCATCTCAGTTCCAAAGAACCATGAACGAGGCTGGAGGATGTCAGAACGTGTCTTGTTTTCGTGTTCTTTTACTTAATACCCTCCGTTTTCCATAGCTGAAGTCTTTGAGCCAAGCTTATTCTTAGCCAAAGTGTACTCTCGTTTCTCGCATGATGTCTCAAAAGATAATAATTTCACTGGGACACAAACGGGCGTGTAATGACATATTTCGAGCAATGGGATCTACTGAATACGCGGTTTCTTATTATCTGCAAGAGAAACCAGTATGTGAGTCAAGTTCTCATGGCGACGACGGACAGCTCACCTGAGAGAACGGGATTAGGGGGCGCACTGCGTTTTGAATCATGTTTAAATTGCTTTCGGTGGGTTTCGGGTTGATAGCCATGCGCAAAAGTTGGAAGTTCGGGTTTCGTATTATCGCGGAAGGCAGGTCGCCTGTCTTCTTTATTTCGGGCTTCCAAGGTATAATCGATCCAACAATCAGTTTCGTTGTCAATATCTCGGCGAGGTGTAATATTTAAATGAATGCCGCGATGCTCAGCCACCTTGCGGTCGCCATATACGTGTCCGTCTGCGTAAGGAAAGGCTAAAACAGTTTGAGGAACATCAACTCCAACCAGGAAAGTACGACTCACGGAAAGATGTAGGGACGACTCTCCTAACAACATAGGTAGACCCACGCCAGGCAAAACCTACTTCGCTGATGTCGACAGTGTCGCAATTGTAGTCCTTTTTCCCCAAAGTGTTGAACATATGCCACGCTGGACCTTCGCGTAGAGCAGCCTGGATATCTTCTCGGGTCTGAGATGGGGTTAAAAAGCTGTCCTCTCCACACAAATGGCTTCGCCACGCAGCCCGTTTATAGTGGATCAAAGACCATGCCTGATACGCGAGAAAAGGATTGAAGATAGTCTCGTATGCCTGCATGCCCGTGAGGGTAACACCATCGAGCTCAAACAAGTGTTGCGAAAACAAAAGATACAAAAGTCGTCGTGCCCGTATGCGACTCTTGATAGATGTGTCAAAGTTGTTGCCTTCTTCTTCTTCATAATACGACCACGAGACCAAGGCGGAATGCAGTTCGTAGTATGCGCATAAGTAGAATAAACCCAAGATGTCGTCCCATTTGGTGGTATCAGGCACATGTTCCCGATCGGAAGATGCTAGAGATGGAAAACAGATAAGTAAATAGGATGTGTCGCACAGGGGTCAGCTCACGAGTATCGTTTTCAAGATTGTGCAAAAAGAATGTCAGCATGCGCATGAGAATGTCGCGTGAGGCTTCATGATGGTCCGTGTTCGAAATACTGTCGCTCCCAACATAGTGATGATACAGTCCTACAATTGAATCCACTAAGGTTGCAGTGCAGTAGTAATGACCACCTTTGCACAGCGAGGGCTCAGGTGTAATGACGGCGTGTGGAAGATTTGGACGCATGATACTATTTTCTAGTCAAATTAATGAGTAATGATACTGGTGATGGACGTACAGGGTAGTGCCAGGACCCAATACAAGTAGTTTGATGATCCATCTATCGGAATGAGGATTGTGAATGTCGAAGTCTCCAGTAAATAGACTGGCAGATGCAAAACTTGCAAAGTTCCCATCTTTGGGAATTGCGATAAACCACAGTTTCACTCCTGCTACAACAAAAACGAAGGTTCCAAAGCCGTTTGCGTCGGTATGCCAAAAATGCAAAGTGCAGCCGGTCGACGCGATGGCCCATCGCATATCGCCCACTGGGTAAAGCTGGTTATTCTTGAAATAAGCCCGGCCTCGGGTATGCACCCACGAAACAAAGTCAGTGGCAAATGGAGGAACTGGGAATTCGTCGCGATGAGCGGGAAAATACAAAGCATTGAGAGCACGAGGATAGTCCGATTCAAGGGAAGAGAACATGTCGTTCACTGTGCCCTTACGCAATTTATCGGCGCTGATACACCCCAAAGAAGCCTGGACACGTAAATACGGCAGTTCATGCCCGTGACACGTGAAGGAAGCCGAATAACGCGTCGAAAATATTCGTCAAGCATTTCTTTTGAAACGCGACGCGGCAACTCACGTGAC
>JABAJW010009081.1:0-12388 GCA_018855395.1 Arthromyces matolae | reverse complement strand
ACGCTGAGCATATACGATAAGACACCGACATAATGGGAATATCTTCAAACATGCCATCTGAGTGGCTTCCACGGAGGAGAGTATTGACGCTTGTTGGATCCATGTCAACAAGTCACGATCGCTTTGTTTTCGTTCGAGGACCAATCGATCATTCAATATTCAATATTCAAGCATGTGTGATACTTGATTGATTTGAACAATTCAAATCCAGAGGAATTTTCATGAGCTGCGGTGCGACAGGGTAGAACACGGAGTAGGAAGTTGATTTTCATCTTCTAAGTAATTTACAGGTGGAATCTGGATCTAATACGACAAAAAGTCCCTTGGCTTTCCTTAAATTCGGTCTAGAGTATCTATTTTTGATTCTTTATTTGTTGTTCGACGTGCCAGCGAGATCTCTCGCGAAGTGGAAGAAGTCGACACTGGAAGCATTTACACCGTATTTGTAAATCTGTAATGCGATCAGTCAAATGTCTAACAACAGTATCATGAAGCCTTACGAAGCGCGACCCAACATAACTTGAAAAAAGAGCTTTTTGATATGGCAACGGCAACCTTTCCAATAGTGCGTCCAAGCCAATCTCATTGACCAATGTTTTGGGAATCGCCCTAGACATCACTCCACGCCTGCTTGGTATGTCGTCGAATAAATCGGAAGCCTCCAGCTCAGCCTGGAGATTATTGAGAGTGGATGATAGCTCGTCAGAAATGGTGGTGCGAGCCTTGGCACCATTGAGCCGAGCGTGTTCACGCCAGATACACGAAAATTCCGCCGCCCCATTCTCAGAGATCTTGTCCTGGACATCCTGTACGTAGCTTTTGTAGAATTCGGAAGGCTGCCCATCCTTGAAGACCATAAGGTTGATGTATTCATCGGTGGAAAGAGCAAGGCCGGCAAGAACTTCAAGAGAGGAGCTGGTGACACCACCCTTGTTTGCACTGGAATCTTTAAACAAGACGACCTTGCGTTTTTCGAGATAAAGGCGCGCTTGTTGCGTAATGAAGAGATTGGCTCCTTCAACGATATATTTGAAGTGGGGCTTTCCCTCTGTGTCTACGAGAGCAGCGACATTGGAGATGTTCACAGCCTCGGGTCTAGACACTTCAATCAGGACAGGGAGGTTCAAGCAAAGGAAAATGACTCACCGCCCACCGCAAGGTACGAAGATATCGGCCTTGAATCGTAGATGTGCGCCGTTACGGAAATCAGTGCCGTCCAGGACAATCTCTCCGGCTAGAATGGAAGCTGATGAGATGCTGCATAGTGCAGGAATGATTGAGATAGGACGTACACGGCAGTTTCAGGTCTTGATCTTCGACCTTGACCAGATAGCCTTCCTTGCTTAGTTTTGAAAGATTAAAGTTGCTGACGGGAACACGAAGGCGAGCCAAGCGGACGAGCTCTTCGCGATCAAGGCCTGCAGGGTCCGCAAGAACTCCACTTCCATCGATAATTGCCACAGTCTTATCATTTGACAGCAAAATTTCGTCTATATGTGTGGTAAATAATCAGATAGCCATGACGTGACCGATGAAAACTCACTTGAACCTAAATCTCCATCTAGATCATGGAATAAACAATTCAATAGGTAATTGACGAGGCGGGATGTATCGTAGACGTACCAGGGCCTCCGGTCTGTACTTTCGTGACGTTTTTCTCTTGAAGCCCAAGCTGTTTGTAAATTCCCAGCACGTACTGGCGGATTGAGCGTGATGTCATCCCATATGTGTCATGTGGGATGCCTCCAAGTTTCGCCGCGCTCTTGCCGGTGGTAAAAGACTTCCACCACGTTTCTGCACCACGTTCACGCGCATGCACTGTCGATAAAATGGAGTCAGGTGTTGGGAAGCCCCTTTCAGGATATCTTGAAAGAACGCACGTGCAGCCCAGTCCATCATATCCGCGGTACCTTCGTCTGGCCCCAAAAACAAGATTTCCGGCTTGCCGTACAGGTCGACTAATCGCTCCTTGATACCGGGCGTCTGGCCAGGGATAAGGAGATCAATGATTGCCTGTGAATCCATTAGTTATCTTGTCAATGATCGAGGATGACTACTTACATCGACATACTTCTCGAAGCATAGTCGAGGATTGGCGCCGAGCCTGGAAACAGAAGCTTAGTGAACGGGGCGTCTGCTTGAGGGGACAACATACGAAGGGAGAATGGTACCCTTGGCACCACCCTCGGGAATATCCTTGTTCTTGAGATTCTGAGTCGACGCAAGGTTATAATTCTCATCGAACAGCATACGCTGATTGATGGAATAGTTCCTAAAAAAAAGTGATGAACTACCTGATTTGTTACGACGGAAGGAATGACCTACTCTTTGTTGCGAGACATAACGAGACGAACCCCACCACGAGCGACGTCGCGGAAACGGATGTGGAAGCCTCGGAAATCATTACCTGCACGAGAATGATGCGGTTGAGATAAGGAGCGGGCGAAATGTGAAGATATATTGACCGATAATGAAGAACATGCCAAAAGGCTTCTTGGGATACTCAATTTCGGGCAAGAATTCTGGTGCGAGACGGAAGGACAATGCAACCTTTGTGGGCTGGTAGAAGTTGGTCTTGAGGACATGCCTACGGATATCCAAAATTAAGATACGAAAACCAATGTAATAGACACAGTGCACTAACTTGTTAAAGATCAAGAAACTTTCGAAAATCTGGAGCTCATGCTTGTTGGGGACAGTACGGCGAATCTTATCGTAAAGCTCCTCGTCGGTGAGTGGCTGCGTTGTTTGCAGGCGCTGGTATGACAACGTGGGCCTAGGCAACCTTCGTTATTCATGACGAAGGGTATGACGATCATTCCTTACATCAGTTGCGCATCATCCGCGCCTGGGTAATGGGACATCGCGAAGTTGACATAAAGAAGGCGGATCTGCGCAGATCATTAGAAGGAGGATCCAGGAGCATGATACATGAGGTATAGACCGTACCAATTCGGGATATGCGTGAATAACTTGGGCAATGCTCTCGCGCGTAAAGGTCTCCTCACGGAAGCGGCGTTTGATGTCATTAAGAACCTCGGCATGGGTGGGATCATTCTCGTTCAATACATTTTTAAGGTGGAGATATGCAGTCCCCAAACGGTTACAGAAGTGTTGAGCGAAGGTCCATCCGCAGTCTGGAGAATGAATTACAATCAGTTCCAGCTCGAGTTCTAATACGGATATGTGTTGACGAACAGGCATAAGTCGCTTCTTGTACCGCGTGACTCCCGAGAGACTTGGGCAAGAAGAAAGGATTGTCAGGCAGGCAGAAAAGAAGTGAAGCCTCCTTCAAGACTTGGAAAATGGAGTGCTCGATGGGTGGGGCATTTGATCCTGGGAGCGGGTTCAGGTAGAGGGAGATAATAGTAACCCCGTTTGAGAATTGTTCTATAGAAACCGCCATCATCGAGAGATGAACAATATAAAAGGGTTAAGTTGACATACCGACGTATTTGCGTGCAGAGTAGAGGGAATAGAAGTGATAGAGGTTGGAAAGAGCACTTTTTTAAAAAAAAAAATCGTTAGAGAGTTTACAGGGCAAGAGAGTGGATAAAAACCTGAAAAACTTGGAGGTTCCACCCATCTTGTAACCAATAACAAGGCGGCGTTCGCGGGATCCCTCGACTTCAAAGACCTCAATGACGGGTCCGTGGCGCGTCTCAACGTTCCACATTACGTTCTGGTAGATCTCCAGGGTATTCTGCGTAGCTTTCTCTAAAAATACGGCATCGGAGACAGCCCGGATATCGGTCTTCTGGCCGGTGGGAGGTGGAGTGTATTGAGGCAATTTGCACTTTGTTACGAAATAACAACGTAGCTGTTGAGAAGCTGTCGCAGATATGGAGCCAGCTGAACGGAAGGTCTCAAGGCGGAAAGCATTCTCTGGGGTGGAATGGTCTAGAAATTGTTCATCGATTCTGGAACGATAAGTAATAAGTAATTGCCCAAGGAAGATAAATTGGAATTAGACGTGCCTAGCCTCGCAGGTTGAACCAGGACCTTCAGTAACGGTCAAACCAGGGGGACTGGTGTGAATAAAAGTCGCTCCATTTTCATCGATTTTTTCGAGGTCGATGACGAGCTTGCTGGGGTCGTGTTTGGTAAAAGCGACGATCTTTGCACCAAAAAGGGCTAGAATATGGTCGCTGATGACGGTGCGACTTTCATTCTGGAAATATGTGTCGTCGATGCCTAGATTGGTGTAAAACCAGTTGACTTCATTAGCAAGGAGTTCGCGCGGGATGAAGCCCTGGCGATGATGTCAAAATCGATGTGATGATGGGGATGCTAAGCGAGCCAAACCTTTGCAGCGACGTCCTGCTCAACTAGAGCGCGTTGTTCGTCTTTACCTTTGAAGACTGGGGTTGTATAACCTGGCAAGTTCTTTACTCTGTTCAATGAAGCATCGCTAGGGTTACGCGTCGACGACGGCCTGAGCGAGGCAATAATATTAGGATCTAGATGAGTTGGATTTCCTGATACTGGTGTTGACATTGTCGAGGACGTCGACGAGGATGTTAAAAGGTAGATGATGATCGATAATAAAGAGAGATGATGCTTTCTTTAAATTATAAATGAACGATTCAAGTTCCGAGGGATAATTGCAAGAATTATTATTTTCGGAACATGGATCAGTTTCATCGCCATCGCGTCTGCAGGCAACCCCACAGCAATCATCCCGGAGCATAAGTGCCTTGAATACGCTGTCACTAAAGTCCCCAACGTACAGCACGGATCATCGTATAAGGTTATTTTCTTTAGATAAAAGTTACATTAAAATCCTGCTATTCTAGCACTCTTTCTAGTCCCAATAGATCCTTTAGGTCCTGAGCTCGGCCCCTTCCCCCCAGCATTAAGTAGACTCATGAGCCTCTTAGTCTCCGCCTGCTGCTTCGGATCCTCGTACGTAACTCGTATACCATTGTCCTCAACTTTTCCAGTGCCAAGAACGTCCAGTGCTTCATCAAACCCCTCTAAATGTTGAAGGGAATCGTCATAGTCGGCTATTGGCACTTCAACTAGTTGTGGTAATTCTTTTTCGGACGTTTTCCGTGACTGTCCCCGCGTGGGACGTTGTGGCCGCTGTCGCTTTCCTGGTCGGCTATTCTTTGGAGCTGCCCCTGGTTCCGCCTCCTCTGAAGTTCGTTTCCCGAGTAAAGTGGTGATATTGTCCTCCAGGGCTTTCGCAACTTCTCTTGGTATCCGTGTTGGCGATTCTATAGCTATCTGTTCAAGAGGTTGAGGTTGCCCTTGGGCAGCCCGCTGGGTTTTGAGTGGGGAAGGTGATCGCGATGACGGAATCTTGGCTTGTTTGCGCTCTTGCTCTATCTCCCGCTGCGTCGGTCGCCGTGCGATAGGTGCGGAGGACTTGGGATGCGAATTGTGGTGATGGGGTGTATGATGGAAAATGGGGGTCGAACGTGTCCGAGTTGGTGTGCTAGGACGTTGTGATGCTCCGCCGGCAAGTACGCCTATCGGCTTGCCAAATTGAAGAACGGTAGAACCGTGTTTGGGATGTCTAGGTGTAGTTGGATTTCGTTGCGTAGATGTGGCCAAGATACTATTGACGTGGAACACTGGCACCACATCCAGTTGTGTTCGACGTGGAGATAGTCCAAGTGGTCGATCTTGCGCAGCATGGTCCATGATCTCATCCGGCCCTGTGGAAGTGAAAAGTCCAACTGAATTGAGGATTAAGGAGGAGCGACACATAGAATCACATACCCGACATCTCTGCAGGCAACGTTTCAACGATAGGTTCCTCAGAAGGCGATGCTTGCTCTCGTCGGTCAACTCCCTTACCCTTGTCACTAGTGACGACATCGAGGTCCATCGGGTCATCAATAGGTTTGTGCGCGGAAACCAGAAACTCTGACGCGGCTGGAATGGCACTAGTTGTGGCAATGTGGGCTAACCATGGGACAGTCACAATTGGCAAACCCCATTCTTGTGCTTTATCGAATTTCAATCCAGTCCCAGATGGACATAATAGGTGTGTTTTTTTTTTTGAGAAAAACTTCTCTAGTTTTACTCCTGTATACGATGCATACACTTTAGAACCTGCGATACAGCATAGTTGGAGTCATACCTAGGGCGCGTACAAGCCTGGTGATCCAAGTAGCTTCCGCCTGGTCCAGCCCGGAGAAACTCAGACGGATTGCTTCTGCGCCTAGTCGATGAAGGTCAACCGAAAGAAGAAGAAACATAAGGAATATAAAATCAAACCTGCAACAGGGGTTACAATGTTCAAGGGAGAGAAAGTGATGTGATCCTCTGCTGTACAGACGCGTTCTTGAAAGACGCAACGCTCTAGCCAACATTCTGTCCGGTACTTGCATCGCAAAGATTCATTTGGCTCTTGCATGTACAATTTGCTGCCACTATTACCTAGTCAGCAACGAGTATAATAGCTTTGAGAAGGAACGCACCTGACCAACCGCACAATGATGTAGTCCACCTCCTCATCTTCTAAGCCCATTAACATGCGACCACCGTTTTCCTCGATTGCCGTTCGGACAGAGGGGGATTTGGCTTCTCCAAATACACTAAATTTCAGGCCAGAAAAAATTCCTATGGAGCGAGGGTTTCCCGAAGTTGAACTTTCGCCAATCGCACTGCGTTCGCGTACAGGAGGTACTGAAGCCATGAAAGATCCATCAACAACCCGACTTTCTATGGCCAATGTTCTACTGCGTCTGAAAGGCTGAGGAAGAGATGAGGTCAGAGCCTCAGGACGAGGAGGAGCAAAAGAGTTTGCTCTTCGAAATTGAGATATAACGCCCCCTTTCGCTTTGTTGGGGGATGGTGCTGACGGTGGAGGCACGTTTGGTGATACTTTTGACGGGCTCTTGATGAGCTGTCCCTCCGATATCTCGTAACCACGTCGGCCAAGAAGACCGCCCCAGAGCTGAAGAGTTGCTTCGGGGAGACGTTTCACATTAGCCAGTTCCTCCTGTGGTTCGTCCTGATCATCTTGGGGTTGGTTAGATGGCGCGGTTGATGCTGGTGGAGAGATGACAGCTGATTCCTCTTGAGGGAGTCTGCGCTCAGGTCGCGGTCGGCGCACCTGATATTTCTCTTCGTCAAACCTACCTACACAAAGGATTAGTTTTAGCAGGCGTGATTACGTTTCGAAACCAGTTACCTCCGAACTCGAGCGAGTCCCAGAACCATTCTTCCCATACAAGGTGGACCTTCGCCTCGCCTTTGCTATTGAATTTTTCCGCGTATCGCATTTTCTCTGTTTCTTCATCGCCAGAGCAGAGTAAATGTGTTACTCTGATAGGCCTTTCCATAGCCTTCAAGTAGGAGCCACCATTGTCATTGACCAATTTGTTTATCTGGGTTCGTCGCGTGATGTCAGTGACGCCTGATAGACAAAGAACGACGCCAGAAAAGATGTCGAGGCGGTATTTTATAACTTCCTAGGCTATGTTAGTTTTCCCCTCCGGAAACTCAAAAGGACTTGCCTCTCCCAATTCTACGTCGTCCCCCCTCAACCATATCTTATAACTATCTTCTACCCAGGTAGGTCGTAGGATGGGGATTTTTCTCTCAAGGGCACACTGAATAGTCAAGTGAGAAGATGTTCGCATCTAGAATGGAGCACTGACATGGTACTTTGCACCACCGTGATCCACAGCAACCAAGTGAGTTACACGGTCCGTAAACGCAGTTGTAATGGTAGCACCAAGTTCTACAGCCTGTTTGAAAAGCGTAGGCTGGAGTGAATGTCAGTATCACGGTTGTGCGGTCGTCTGACCAAGTACCTTGTCGAATGCACCGGTTGCACAGAGTACAACACCCTTGAATGGACGTGGACAAGGATCTACAGCGACCGTATCATCACTTCCAAACTGAGTGTCGTCGGGCCAAATAGAACTATCAGGTCTGGATTTTGGAACCTGCTGATGCTGAACTGGTCGTAGCTTGACGTTGGGTACCTATGGATAAGATAAGCATAAAAACGGATAATATATACACGCAAGTGTGTACCTTTGTGGATTTATTAGCCCTTCGCCTCATGCCACACTCCAAGTGTAGAGAAGTAGAGCGCTGGTATTTGGAGACGTGACCGTGAACAACAGAGTTTCGACGCGAATGTGCCAGCCCTGAACTCATCACGTGGGTCAAATGCTCTGAGGGTCGTCCGACTCCTACTAGTACTACGTTTACAGATGCCAATGGCAAGATGATACTGATATAAAATATAGTGTATGTACAAGAATCATTGGTAAATCGTCCAGAGACAAATATAAAACTTTTCATGGCAAAAATAGCGAACAATTATTTAGGGAGAAGTGGCCGTGCACTCCGGCCTATTGACGTCGAAGGCACAGCTGTCGTTGATACTGTACGTGTGGTTTTGTGGCCTGGCGCAACACCAGTCGTCCCCTTTCTTGATGGTACCTCTGATTCCTCAACTGGTTTGTCCTTGAATGTTAAAAGATCGTACAGGGCCGCAATCTGGTCACCCTGTAGTGCCAATACACATTCAGCGCCAACAAACATGGCATTATTGACAACCATACCTTCTGCTCCAAGATGTCTACAACCTCCCGCAAATGCTTTGCAAGTAAATTCCTTCGTTTGACGTCGGACACTGGGTCCATATCCTTGTACTGCTCGGCTAGTTCAACATAAATTCTGAAATGCACAAAGTCCATGAGCTTTTCGACAGCCTGGAAGGATATTTGCGCGACAAACCCTTTGTAATGCGTGAAATCGTCCTCTAACTCCCTGATGACGCGCGCAACCACGGTTTGGGGAGGTAAACCTTCCCTATGAGCTCGAAGTCTCCAATAGTCTTGCTCGCCATTTTGTTGCGCTCTACTCCCACCTGCGACGGCTACTTTATCCTCTTCGTCCGCAAATCCCTCGTCCTCCGTCTCTTCGTGCTCAGCGTACTCTTCCGCCAACTCCTTATCCTCCTTCTCGTCGCGGGTTTTGCGAAAGCGTGTGGGTATCCACGACGGGTCCTCGTCAACTTCTGCGTCAGCACGCCGCCGCCGACAGCACACATTGCAAGTCCGGGCGTTGTGTTCCGGGGCCGAGAAAAACAGCCTTTCTAGATGCCCGCCACGGATTTGAGGAAAGGGTGTCTCATCCTTGTGCTGCTGTAGCTTAGTTTCCACCTTGGCCTTGCCCTGCCCATTCATATTACGGTTTTGATTCATCAAAGGAGATTGGGGCCGAGGAGGGCGATTTGCTGGTCTTCGGGACGGTCTGGGATCTTCGCGGACTTGTCGTTCATCATCAGATGCATCTTGCACCGTTGCCCTACGTGTTTGGGGGCGAAAGGGTTCTGGAGATACTGGACGATTCTCCGAAGAGCGGCGCTCCACTACCTCTGCCGAGATTCGCTCGAATTCTGTATTCAAGGCTTGAGATGGTGGCATTAAGGAAGGGCCAGGATTAGATGATCCAAAATCTCCATGGTCTGCTCGCAGCATCGTCATTTTTTCACCCCGGTTTCGTGAGGGTCCGGGAATTGTCGCGGGATCGAATGGCTCTGGTGATTCCTCATCCTCATCCTCATCTGATTTTATGTGGACATCGTCTTCCTCGTCTTCATCTTCCCTATCCCACGACATCGCGACATTGGATTGTTCTAAAACTTCTTCTGCCTCCCTGATACCTCGACGCTCCTTGAGCCCCTCCTCTACTACACCCCGGAGGACTTCCACCTCCCCGCTCAGTCGTTCCACCTCCCTACTTAATCGTTCCACCTCTGCACTTTTCGCCTTGATCGTTTGCATGTCACTGTGACGGGACTCCTGTAGTTCGATCAGGAGCGCACGCTGCGAGGAAAGTTCAGATGTTAGACGCGTCAGGTGAGAACGGAGTTGAGTAATCAAGGCTTCGAGAGCTGGCAAGGAAGATCAGATGAGCAGACGGTGAAAGGCTCCAATTCACAAACCTTTTTGGCCCTCTACTGCTTCTGTATACCGTTGATACGTCCCTTCCTGATTCATACTCATATCTTTAGCCCGAGCTTTTCCTTTTTCCTTCCGTCGCGGAGAAGGACCGAAGCTCGCATCTCGTTGTTGTTGTACAATTATCTCCTCTCTTTCCAACACCCTTGTTCTTTCCCGGGCAACATCACGCTTACACACGTCAAGCTCTAGCTCGAGTTCTCTCACTCGCCGACGAGAAATACCATTTTCTTCTTCAAGGTGCTGGAGTTTTGATTGGACAGTATTGAGCATAGTTATAAGACGAGCTGCATAAGCGTTGAATATCAGAACCAAGCATAAGGAATTCCACACACCTTCGGTCTCGCGAGGACTTCCTGGGTACACGTAGTACTCAGATCCTTGTTTCATGGGCGACTCTACAGCACTTGTCAAGCCTGTCACATCAGGAAGGTGCAAATTTGTCTTAGAGCTTGGCCCAGGCGTTGCCAACCGCTGCTTCATTGCCGACGGACGAGCAAGAGTCGGTTGTTGTGGCTTTATAGACAACTTCTCGATTGGCTTTGAGGCCTCGCCACGCTGAGCATGCTTAATTTCGCGCGTGATTCCACGAGCCATCTTAGAGAATTGAGATTGCGATTGTGAGGCAAAAGTAGTGTTGGAGGGTGTTGGTGGTTGGAGGCGAACTTTGGGCTGAGGTGTAATGGAAGGAGGGAAGATATCTGCCCTTTGTTTAGTCTCTCGCGGCATAGGCTCGTTTCTTCTCTCATCGTGGAGTTGGCGCCCAGAAAGGCGAGGCGAGGCGGGGTTGCTCCTCGGTCTGTGAGGAGAGAAAGATACACGACGGAGGGAATCAGATAACTTTGGGCGTGCATTGGAGATTTTTGGTTCTGAAGGACTTAAATCGGAGTCAGAAGCTGATGAAGTCGATGGTATTGGTGATGCAATGGGTGGAATATGCCCAGCCTGCATTAAGATATCCAATTCAGCGGTGCTGTCCACCACGAGCGGGTTACCCTGAGTGAAATAGATCAATACAAACGCAATGGTTCATGAACACATAAAATGCACCATATATCTTGAGCGGGAAGGCTCTATGTCGAATATGCTAGATTTTTGGTCCAAGCCAGCAATCATGTCCTGTAGTGGTCGGTCAGGGTCATACTCCGCCCCGCTCAGGCTGACTTCCCTGCGTGCCGCACGACCTCCACCTAAGCCTGCACTTAAAGTGAGTGCGCTAGCATGATGAGCAGCGGTGGACAGCGACGCCCCTACACTGTAGGGATTTACCTCCCCATCATCGTAAGTCCGATAGGACCATGGGTGGATTTGACTATCCCCGTCGTAGTCTTTCGAAGGTATCTCGAATGACTTAAAAGCTGTTGGACCGGAATTGTGCCTGGGATATTCGACGCTAGAGGGCTCTCCATAGCCGTCCTCGCTGGGAATGGACAAGCGGAGCGAGATTTCTGTATTCTGGAGATTATTCTCCAGCTGGATCCTGTCCCTTTCTAGCTCGTCACCAGAAATGCTGAGGTCGAGGCCACGATTTTGCCTCTTCATGGCTGTGGACCGTTATGAACGTTGTGGCAGAAGAAGAGCAAACAGCGGACTTGACCGAAATTTCAAATATGATCAACAACGCGTGTAGTCACGTGGGCGTGTTTCTTAGTTGGCACCACCTTGTTACCACGCCTGACTGAACGGAACGATCATCTTAGCAGTTTGGGGACCTGATATGCAGCGTATTGTGGCACAGCGAACACTGGTACAAGCTACAATAGCAGGGATCTACTGTACCCCGACCGAGCATCCCAGGAGCGATTGGACCTGTTGGAGTTACCGATACCCCTCGAGGCAAAAGTGGACCCTCTTCATGCGCCAGGCCCCTACCGATAATTTTGGCCCCGAGTCACTCAACACAAGCCTAACATTACTTACGAATCAGTTACCTTCGTACTATGCGATGGTGAGTAACGATGCTGATACTTCAGAGTTCATTAGTAGCCTTGCCGTGATTTTGAATGTCAATCACTCTCGACTTGCAATAAATATTGTACACGAACAAACTTGTTTCATTGGTCTTCGTCCCACTTACAAGCTGTCCATGCCCGTACTGATTCAATGTGTGTATGCACAGATATTGTAAGCGCTGACTTATTCTATCTAGAATGATCACAGGAAAGAACGTGTCAAGTCTTAGTTATACGTACAACATCGCAAAGGGGGAGCCCTACGAGATGGTACAAGTCAGAAAAGGCGCGCCTAAACGACTGGACTCTAGAGGGGTACGAATATCCCCCTTGAATATGATCCATATTAAGATCAGCTATAGAATTTCCAGAGTCACCGTAGGAGCGTTAACAGGCCAAAACATTCTTTTGCATGAAGGATACAAACGCCCAGCAATGGCTATCTCTTAGAGGGAAACTGCCTGACTGTGGTCGTTTGAGACCGCGCCAAGCTATGCT
>JABAJW010009079.1:0-16847 GCA_018855395.1 Arthromyces matolae | reverse complement strand
AATATCGCAACTGAGTACTCTAGTTGCGATGTAATAGCTTATATACTACTGACTACAGATAGTACTCGAAGGTCTTTGACTTTGGCTTGGCGGCAGGTGACAGGGTTGATAGTCCTCGAGGCATCAGTGTCCATGCCTCGAGGTCTAACAAGATCAGTTTCGAGGGGTTGAAGATGTTGGTGAAAATAGTTGGGCTGTGTATTGTGGAGTAGTCTCGAGGGGAACCGATGGAAGTCTCGAGGGGGAAAGATGGGTAACCGTTGGGACTGTGCATCATGGAGTAGTCTCGAGGGGAAGAGATGTGAGTCTCGAGGGGAAAAGATGGATGGGTCGTTTGAAGGGATGATGTCCACTGATCTGGTGTTCTGACGCAAGTGGTGCTGGAGACTATCATTGATGGAAGTGATGCAAGGTTTTGAAGGATGATGGGAGAAGGGGAATGCTTGGTGGACTTGATCTAGAAGGTTGGTGTGTAGATGAAGGACCATTGAAGGAATGAGTGGGTCATGACAACAACATGGAGGTTCAAGCCCAGGTTCCCGCAGGCTTATGTGCAACCTTCAATTTCATCCTTGACCATGATTCTATGGAGGAGGATAGTCTGGCTGACAGTTTTGAGCCTACTCCTGGTTTTTCTTCTCATGAACATTTATTTGGCTGATTGGCTTGAGGGCCTGCAAGCGCTATGGAACGGGCTCGTGCAAAGACTAAACGGGACCAGATTGCACAGGCCATGTGGAATGATTACTTGGCTGTGTTATTAGAACGTGGTGAAGAGCATGGATTAGAGTAAAATCTACGTATACATGTACCCTACAAATCATATCGACCTTCCAACTTCCTACGTACATATGCCTTTCAAATACTTTCGCTCTTGAGGGAGTTACACGCATTGACTACCTCCCTATCTTTTTCCAGAAGCATAATAAAATCTACAAGATCATCATCCGACAACCATTCTGCCTCAAGTTCCTGGGCCTGCATGATTGCCTTTTCCTTTTGCTTGGGTGTTGCGTCAATACCAGAGCTGGACAGAGCAAAAGCACTGGCAAAAATAGTGTTAAATGACTTCATGGTTTGGTTGACATCTGCCAGCTGTTGTGCTCCAGAAAGTCAAACCCGTTTGTCACTCTGGGAGACAGGAGCAGCAGTGGTACATTTACGGGTTGGTGCAGGGGTTACTGGGGTCTGAGAAGTATGACTCTATGAGAGATTGCATACAATTGAGTAATACTTGACGTACCTGTGAAGCCTCTTTGTCATCATGGTCCTCCTCCTCAACCTGCTCAACTGTAGTATCCTGGCTCACTCCTTCATCCAGATGTTTGTTCTCATTGGCCTCCAAGGTATTTCCACGGTAGACCTGAGTACCCTTCACAGCTGACGTGACAATCAAGTCAAAAGCCCCAAGATGAACCCAGCCAGCATTACGGAAGGGTGCAGCCCCGCAATTCTTGGCAACAAAATCATCCCAAGTACCTGTCTTCTCAACAGTAATTCCTGCACCCCTTTTGTCGTCCCAAGACCATCCTGAATTGTCCCGAATGGCTCTAACAATCTCAAAAACACTTTTGAGCTTCAAAACGTATGTATGAGTAAATAAATGTCAATAGCAACTGAAGCAACCTACCCACCGCCCCACACCTGCCCCCGCACGAGTCGGATGTCTTGGCTGCACCTTTTGTAATGGTTTGGTTTGCATGGGCAGCAGCCTTGACCCACGTAGGCTTCTTGAAATTGCCTCCGTCACCGCCTTCGGATTTATGCTCAACAAGATAGGCCATGAGGTTTTCTTCATCAGCATCAGTCCAAGAAGCCTGGGGCCATCGAGTTTTAGCCTTAGAAGCAGTGTCCTGAGTGTCTGAGGATGGAGAAATGGGTAAAGTCATGGGCAATAATGTCGCAACGCGCGTTGATGTGCGGCAACGGAACCTCGAAGGCAAAATGAGACCTAAACCAACACACAACCAACCAAAACAACCAAAACCAAATAGGATGGTCTAGTCACAAAGTGCGGGCAGAGGTATAGCTTTGGGTAAGCTCGTGCCGTATGATCGTAAACGTATAGTGATAGGAGTCTCACAGTGATCCTAACTCGAAGGAAAACGGAGTGATCAGTAATTGGTAACAAGAATCGGTAACTTGTCGGAAACCTAGAACCCGATGAAGTCCAAGGCAAAACTGGAGACGGGATCGGTAAAAGACACGAGAGAATCGGTAAGACGGTAGACAACTATTGGTAACGGAGCGGGAATGACGATTGGATAACTCAAAACCTAACCAAGATGTTAAGTTTGATCAAATCCGGAGGGCAATGAGATATAGCAGTTAGCGACCACTCGAGGTGGCAATTGGAACCAAGCGAAAACGACGATAACTACTGGGACCAAGTCCAAGTTTAGCGAAACGATTTGACAATAGACAGCAATAAGCGATGAGCACCACGAAGAGGTACTCCGTACAAGATATCAACAATTGACAGCGTAAACACCGTCAATAGTGATAGACTTTCGAAAGCAAACAAGACAGACTGTGGGTGAAACCAAGAGAATCAGACTTCGGGGGAATTGAGATCAAAAGGTCAACCAATGTTATTGTGGTACGTAAAGCGCTTATAAACTGTAAGTAGAATGTAAGGTAAATATGGGTTAAAGATCAGATAGGAGTAGTAATGATAATGGCAGAATGTTGGAACTCATAGCCATTGACAGAATATGTCAAATGACTAAGAAAACAGGGGCTGGCGGTGGTCGGCTGATGGTAGAACTCCATGATAACAGTATTGCCGGTCTGAGGAAGAAGATTTCTAGCGTCGCGTGAAGGTAGCGAGAATGGCGTGATGTGATATAGGGGTGGGAGAAACGGGGAGAAACGGTTGTTTGAACCGATGTCAGGAACATAACAGTTTAGCGGGTAAGGCCCAAAGATAACGGCTCCATTGATTATCCGTCGAGTCGGTAAGAAAAGCCGCTACCGGTCCGGTCAATCACATGCAAATCACATGACCAGTCGCGTTGCGTGTGCTCTTAGCGGAAAAATTGAAAAAAGTCGGTAAGACTTCCGCTATGCTTCTTGCCGATTCTAGGCCCGGAAATATAGTAGGCGTATCAGCGTTAACATTAACCACTTATCCAATGTCACGCATTTGACAAGTGATGTCAAAATTTGATTTTAAATCACAGAATTTACTTTTATGGACATACCCACCCAAAAACCCACCCGGGTAACTTTTACCAAACAGACTCTAACAGTCGAGATCGCGTTATTGATGAGTGTTCACTCCTTCTTCCGCTTTTGAGAGGCTTGGGTAATACAACGCTGGAATCACTGATGTCCATTCCATATTAACCCGTCACATTCTCTTTGGAGGAGATAATAACCACACGGTAGGCGCTTGTGGCAAATGGAGTGAGAGAGAGGCTTGCAAGTATCAGAAAGGAGAGGACGGGGATTCACGGGAAGATATGATCAGAACTGCGCTTATAAGCGTTTCAGTCCAGTTAGTCATTACGAGCATCCTTATTCCATAGTCCTAACCTAGAAGTCTCTGTCGCACCTGAGTTCCCCACACACGCCCATAGCTTCCAGGTATTCCTCAAACGCTCTAAGATGATAGATATGCTCATAGGGGAGCCAGGTCTTGTCACCAGACTTCCAGAGGATCTCAAAGGTCGCCTGTTTACCTGATCCTGTGTGAGTTAATACTTTATCCACCGCCCATTCTTGCTCACCATCTTCCACTTCTAGAATCTGACTCTCCAATCTCCCTGGGAATAAACGGTCGTCATTCGCTTCATGAATTCTCAACAATGACGAATGGAAGGTTTCATGTATCCCCCGACGCTTCAGATTAGGAGGTAAGTTCACCTTGAACGAGTCACCACTTAACTTCTCAATAATCCTATAAGGACCAATGAACTTGGGGTTCAGTTTCTTCGCAAGTCCCTTCTTCATTGTGATGTTCTTAGTCGATATATAGACGTAGTCGTCTACAGAGAATTCAGCGGGTCTCCGATGGCGATTTGCGTCCCGGGTTTGCTTTACCCTTGCACCAATTATATGGTCATGCGCCGCCATGATTGCTAACTTCATTTTCATTGCGAAATTGCGAACCCCCGCATACTCACGTTCGCTAGGCTCGTTACTTTCCCAGATTAAGGATCTGGGCATCCGTCCATAGTTTAGAAAGAAAGGTGCATAACCAGTACTTTCCGAGCGAACACAGTTGATTGCAAACTCAATCGCAGCCAGTCTTAACACCCAGTCAGTTTGGTCGGGTCCAATCACGGAACGTAGCATCTGTGTAATCGTTCTGTTTGCCCTTTCAGTAGATCCATCGGTTTGGGGGTGATATGCACTGGACATGCTTAACTTTGTCCCAATGAGCTCGTTTAGTCGGTCCCAAAACTTACTTGTGAACCACGGATCCCGGTCACTCACTATAACCCTAGGTAACCCGTGTAACTTGTAGACCTCCGTAAATACTAACTCAGCTATATCCTTCGCCTTGTAATTGACCCGGCTGGGAACCAAGTGAACCATTGCTGAGTGTAGGTCAATTATCACGGTTATTGAGTCATAAGTTGAATCACGATCTTCCGATACAGGTAAAGGTCCTACGAAATCGATTCCGATGCATTCCCAAGGCACCGATGGTATGTCCAACGGATGCAGTAAACCATTAGCCTTTTGGTTGTTTGGTTTGCTTCGTTTACAGGTGATACATGACTCACAAAATTTGTGTATGTCATCCCCTAAGTTCTTCCACCAGACGTGCTCTCGCAGATAGTCATAGGTTTTCTTGGCTCCTAGGTGAGCCAGTAATGAGTGTGCGTCTTGTATAATAATTTCTCGGATGCTACGTCCTCCAATTAGAACGTTAGGTATACACAAACGCCTCTTCTCACCTTCCTTCAGGTATACCAATCCTCGATCTTTGTTATACTCGAAGTTTTTGAACCCGTCCGGGTTTTCAGCTACTTTCTTAAGGGTGACGTCCGTATCGTGCTTAAATTTGATGGTGTCCTCGACGTTGATATCAGTGAGCAGCTTCGTTACATCTATAGGAGTTATGCCGCTTGGTGGAGTCAGGGTCTTATCGTTAATAGATCCCGCGTCGAGGCTCGAACCGGCTATCAAACTCGGATCGGTGTTCGGAACGGACTTAACGCTACTGTTGTTTACTTCCAACTTGTCATCGACCTTCGTCTTTTCCTCCACCTCCTTTTCTCCTGTCGTTGCTGTTTTCTTTCCTTTTACTCTGTCACTACTCCCGCCCTCCGTTCCCTTGTGGTTTAACGAGGGAACTTTTGCCACAGGAGAGGTCACTTGATCTTTTTGAGTGACCTTGACTGTTTCAGGAACGACTTTGGAGGCTAACCGCGTAGATCTTCGAGGACCAGAGGGAACTTGCTCAGATTCTGTATTCACGGCACCACTCGCGCCCTCCGCTTGCGCCATACTACGTGTAATGGCCGCTACTGTCAATTCAGATCTGTTCTTGCGGTGGTCAGCCCACTGCACAGACGACGCTTCGAGACCAGTCAACACAGGCCTCGATAACCTCAATGTAGCTCCATCTCTTATGTTATCGTCATGTTCAGTGTACTCAGATTTCGATCTCACAGTTCCAGGAGCCTCGTTAGAGTACAACCTCGACAACGCGTCTGTCAATATATTCTCCACCCCTGGGACGTATATGACCTTAAAGTCAAACGCGGACAGTTTTTCCATCCACCTGGCTTGACGCGGAGACAGGTCTCGTTGTTTAAGTAAGTGGATTAACCCCTTGTGATCTGTGAACCAACGAAAAGAAACTCCTTGCAGTATATCTTTATGGCGCATCATGGTCTCAACACCCGCCAGGAGCTCCACTTCGTGAGTTGGGTAGTTCTGTTGGGCGGGGTTAAGTTTCGCTGAGTAGAACGCAGCTACATCGGCCGTCTTCCAGTCCTCTCCCTGGCTCACGACACCGCCAACTCCAGTGACACAACCATCCGTTACGACATTGACTGGCGGTTCCCCAGGTCCGTATCTAAGGGGACGACGATGGTGGTCCCTACACTCTACCGCACGCCTTTTTACCTCCTCAAACGCCCGCTGGTGGGTCTCTGTCCATCGAAAAGGTACGTCGACGTTCGTTAAACCATGAAGTATACCCATTGGTATTCTAACGCCATCAGGAAAAAACACAATCCGCAAATTATGGAAATTTCGGGCATTTTACACAAATCACATAAATTTACGACCATTTACACAACTCATCAGATTATCATAAATTTTTTTACCTGCGTTGAAAATCTAGATGAATAGAAAACAATTACGGCAGTTTTATGTTCAGTAAATGCTCAAGTGAGAAATTTACGAGGGCGTGATGTCATGAATGATCTGTGAATGATTAATGATTCGTGACTTTGTTGAAGTTCCCACACGACGCGTCTTGCTTCACGCGTCCACAGTCACTCAATTCAACAGACCGTGTATGCTCTCACACTCAAGTCACGTTCACCGCGTTTTGTACATGTACGAAATGCTTGGGCTCGAGCCCCACAACGTTGGCCGCTACCTATGTGTGACATAACGTCACTCGCCACCATTCTGCACAACGTCGACGACCATTAGCTCATCACACCCCCCATCCTGCCCCTCGTTGCATACCGCTCTTCATGTCGTTCATCACCGAGCAAGTCTCATTGTGACTAGTACACTATACGATACAGGTGTTTATCCGTAAACGTATTAACAAAAAATGTCTCACACCTGTCTAGGACGTTACTACTCGTCCACTCCTGTGGTGCTCGTCGGCCGAATTTTGGTAACAGATGGATGCTTCGTCGAATATCTGTGAGTGGCACTATGCTGCATATGCTTCCTCCATCTGGATCTTTGACAGCATTAACCTTGTACAGGCCGTGATGTTGCTCTGGATCTTGGAGCTCGCTGTACCACTCAACGTACGCCAGGTGTGTGGGAGGGATGAAGGTTGGATCATCAAAAAGTATCTCATGGGAGCCCTTTGGGAGAGAGAAGACGACACGTACGCGACCGACTCTGTATCCTTTTCTCATCCGTTAATATAACATTGCCAGGTTTAAATGCCTCGACGTACCGTCAATTCCCGTCATCCCCGCTGTACCTTCTCCATCATCAATCAATGCTGTATCGAACCTCGCAGCCACCTCACCTCGACCTTTCCTCCTCCCAGGACGTGCATGAATCGAATCACTTGTCGACATCTTCCCAGTCAGCGAGTCAGAACGACGAAACTTTATCCTGTGCCAGACGTGGACCTTACGGAAAGGGATCTGTATGGTCCAGATACGACGCTCAAGTGCAGCTGGCCCTATGGCTGGGTTGTTGACCAGGGCCACGTAGCGAGCGAGTGCAGTGCGGAAGAACACAGCTCCATACTTCTCTGACAGCTGGTCAAATGAGACTGCCCCTCGTACTGAGGGATGTTTGGACATATGCAGTCCTCTATCAAGTTCCAATCCTGGGGGGGACCATTCCGTAGGTGTCATGGCTGGCGACCCATCCAGTCTCCAGCGAATGAATTGCTCGTGACGTAAGATCTTTTCTTTTCGTTCGAGCCAAACGGTCATCTGATTAAATTCATCTTTATGATTTGTAGCTGCGTATGCAACTTTGGCGAGGTCAATGTGGAGGCGTTCCGTATATTGTGTGTTGACGTTGTCTGTAGTTCCATACAACTTGATAGCGTCGACGTAATGACGGGCCCAGTGTAGTTTTGGGATATTAAAATGTTCCCGTATGCCCAGGTCAATGAAGACAGCTTTGTGAACATGGAAGTCGTATAAGGCATCATTAAGTAGCTCCAGGCTCTTGTCCGTATGCACTGGATATTGCGCAAGGTAAAGAAAGTCAAGCATTGCGCGAACAGATCTAACCAGACGTGCACTTGAGACGTTACCAGGTAAGGGAGCTTCAATTACCAAGCCCAATAGAATTCGGCACATCTGATCATGTTCTTGGCCAGTGACCCGAGTGAGTGTCGAGATGCCTTTGGAAAACAAACGAAGATTATGATTGGGGGGCATTCGTCGGCACCTGGCATCAACCTCTGCTGGGCCATACGCCTCAAGCACCCAGCCAATGATATGCTTCATAATGCCTTGATAGAGTTGATGCAGAATATCGGGAGTGATTGAACGATAAATGTGGACGTAGGGAAGGTCTTTCCAGTAGGGATCCACGACCGGTTTAATGCCTGCATCTTTGCAGGATTGGAGAAAGCTAGCAGGATCATCTTCAAACGAATCCAGAATATCAAGCGCCATTGATAAATCGCGAAGGGTGAGGGGAGTGTTGGGATCATAGAAACCCATCTCGTTTCGATCTTCCGGACAAGTAGGGCATTCTCCATTATATGTGCAAGTGGTTAGAAATTGTTCCGGATAGTCAATGACAACACATGCAAGCAGCGGATGGCAGCGACGAGTATGTCCATCACCAGTTGTCATATAGTGCCCATTTGTGCCAGCCAGTTTTAATGGTTCCAGGGCCTTCCCCATACATGCGTGATAAAGATTAGCTAGGCTTCGTCGACGCCCGGCTTTGTTGGTAATATTTTCAAGGCGCGTTGTTGGCAAATAGCCAAGTAGAACATAGGCTCGATTGGATGGTTTTGCACGAATTTCCTTTGGAATATTTCCGATCGTCATATAGATTGGATATGCAGACTTATTTCGGAACAACGTAAGCTGTGTTTTATCCGTTGAAATGATGATAGGAATGATTGTTGCGCCGGGCTTGTCCTTTTCCAGGAGTTCCTTTTGTTTGTTACATCAAACTTGCCTTTTGCCACGTTTGAGCTGGCACTCACCTGCGTCGACCACCACCATTTTCCTGTGTGCATATCATGATACATCCTAGTTCTTCTTTCGTCGGTGGTATAGTGCTTCTCGGGCATGAATGCAAGGTAAGGACCTATGTCTTGGTCTCCAAGAAGTGCTTTGATACAAGCAATGATATCTCGATAGAAGACCTCACAGACCTCGCCACCAATGAGAATCTCATGGGGATGAAATCGTGGACGTCCAGGAAGATGGTTATCAATGATTTTGTTAAGTTCTCGGGCGTTGGAAAATGAGAGGTTGAGTGCATCCACCACCTATAGGCCGACGGTAAGCCTTTTCCACATTGGCCAAATGTGCACTCACTCCTTCAATTGCCATAAGCTCAGTAAAAGAAGTTGAGCTTGGTCCACGAAGCTTGGCCCACCGAGCTATTTCCCACTCAAGTTTTGAGTGGAAGGGGGCGTAAGGATTTCTGGCGGAACCCAAACTGGCATTATACTGGTCGTTGAGGGTCGCATCCCCTCGGGAGTAGATTGCGCCTGCAGTGGGGCCTGGAAACTTCACTATGAAAGGTTTTCCTGTCAATGTCTCTTCAGCCCCCCCACGTAGTCGAGCGGCTGATTTTCTTCCAGGATCATTGTCTTCAGATGTTTCATACTGAGAGACGCTAGGAGGATCCTCCTGAACTCTTGGAGGCTCCAACCCTATTTCAACTGAGTCCATGTAGGAATCATCATCATCATCTGAGTCACTGTCATTCTCAACATGCGCTTCAGCGTCACTGATGCCATTACTCCATGGTTGAGACTCGTCGTCTACTAGCATCTGCTCATCTAAGGTAAATTCTGATTAGCTACTGCCAGATGAGCTTGACTCTGACCTCACCATAGTCTCCAAAGAAATCCCCTGTTGGCTCCACTGCTATTTGCTCAAGATTTTCTGCTTGATTCTTGTGATGCGACGTGTCATTCAACACTTCCTCTTGAGGGATTGGAGTAGAGGTGTCATTGGTTTGGGTAGCAGTGATAGGAGATGAATCCTTGCAATTTGGATTGATACTCTGGCGTACGTGGTTCATCCATCCAGTTCTTTTGAAGGAGATACCACATCCTTTACAGGTGATAGGCATATGGGCGACAATATTTGTCTTATGTTTGGCGAACTCAAAGTCAACTCCGACATCACTTACAGTATAAAAGCCCTCTGTTCCGTCTCGTTCCTTTTTACCCCCCAACTTCTCAGAAATTTCAATACGTCTTGATGGCTCAATCTCACGCACGCTCTCAACCTTCTACAACCAAGACTGTCGCTAATCATAAACATGCTGGGAAGGTTGCAGGTTCACGCAGGTCTATACGTGGCAAACGTGCACTTTCTCCTTCAGGTGAAGGAGAACCTGTAACAAAGAAATCCAAAGGTGTGCTCCCATGTCAAGTATTGGATTTTGAGACTCACCCTTACCGACTAGGCTCAAGCGCTATCTCTGCGAAGAAAAAAGGTACTCCTTTTTTTTTTCAATTGTATACCTACTAATCATCGTCACTAGCATCAAGCCAGGCAGCTGCTAAACGCAAGGCCGCTGCTGTTATTGACCCTCGTGAAGATAGCAGTGATGAGTCTTTGGATGAAGAACTCATTGCTAAAGGTCAACGTCGCGCTCACCATCGTGTCTCTGAGGACGACGACGAAGACTCGTTGGATACTCGCAACTCCGATCATGAAGCAGATCAAGAGTTTGAGGATGGGCTAGAGGGGTTGGATGCTCAATCTTTAAGGAAAACACTTGCATCAGAGGCGAGTCCTGTTTTTTTGTCGTTTGTGGTTCATCACTAAATGCTTAAATTAGCGCCCTCAATGGTCTAAGTCAAAGGCTCAGAGGAAGGCTCAGGAGGAGGACAATGTCCTTAATGTTCCTGAGTACGATCTTGAACTCACCACTGCCTCTGAGCTGGATGACCATGACCATCATCATGACGAGGATGACGATGAGGATGAAGTGCCAGCACAGGCAATATCTCATCGTGCAAAGGCTCGGCTCGCTGAGGTAGCTGTTTTGCTTCTACTTTCCATATTGTAAACTGATCTTTATCAGGTCCCTGCCTGGGCCAGCGACACCGAACAGGATAACATTCCTACTACGACAACCAAGCCTCACAATGAAGATGGGGGTATGATCTATTCCATCGACGCTCAGTATACCCCTCCAGATGCTGGTAGTGCTCTTCGACTTTCCGATCAACCTGCCAACGCTAAGGCAATGATCAAGGCGGCCATCCGACAGGTCAGCGGTGACTGCTTATTTGAGGACGGTTACCCCTCTGTTGATCAGATGCAGGCATACCATACTAAAGTGCTTGTGGGAGCTTGCGACGCACTAGGTTCTGACTTTGAACTCCTTGGCTATCGAGTTAGCCGTGATAGAGCTATGGTTGGGCACATTTCTCGTGTGGTTTGTCTTTATCATCATCATCATTCCAACATACCAATACTGATAATCCCTTAGCTTTCTTCTCGTGTCTCGCTCATTCGAAGCGCCATCAAGAAAATTGCCCAGAACAAGATCGAGACTTGCTTTCAACTTGGTAGTGACATCATGGCTAATCAGAATAAAATCAGGACCTTGAGGGAGAAGGGCTCGTACATCTATCCTATGAATACTCTGGTACGTTTATTGTTTCATTCAAGGCTTCTGATTTTTACCATCTTGTAGGCTCATGTGCCAGGGGAGCTATTACGGCGTGAGAAGCCCTTTCAACATGTCTCTATTATCTCCACGTTACGCGATGCAATTTTTACAAGCACTCGTGGAAGTACCTTGGCAGCAAAACATGTCGCGCGCTTCATCTCCACCAGAGAAGATCGTCCTGACGAACTTGAAGTTCCCATTGCAATGTTGTGCATGGTAGCAACTGCGGTACGCCTCCACTACTCACATTTTAGTTAAACTAAGATTAGACTCATATAGGTTCTTGCCGCCATTGACGATTGGAAAACTGGCCTTCAGAAGATTTCTGAGTTTAGCGCTGAAACGTATACCGATACATACCGCGGCCATGAGTTGTTTCTCAAAAACATTCGCGACGCCGACCCTAAAAAGTTCCATCGCCTGATGGCGGACATCTACATTGCAGCAGCGTGAGTTGTAGCTTTTATCGTCGCACCGCTGATGCTTACCACTTCAATCCTTTTAGTATGAATTCTGAGTCGCAGTCAGCAAAGGTCATGGCAAAGAACCAGATGGCTCTTTTGGACCTGGATGGAATGGAGGAGTAATCTTGGGTATCTTGCTAGTATGCGATAGTATCTCCTAGTAGTACATTGAGAAGGCTTTTAATATATTCTTCATTGTTGGCAATATGTGCGAATGAGCTCGACTTACTTCAAAATCTTAAGCTTGGTATTCTAAGAAAACTTTCCCAGTAGTATAGATTGCTATATATCTACGACAATTGTCATAAATTTACATGGGGAAATTTTGACCACTTTATATTTGGTCTTTTTGATCAATGGTGAATATTTTAGTCATTTGACAAAATCTAACGATATACATGTACATTATACTTCATTTCCTAAATTTTTGGTTGTGCGGTTTTCCTGATGGCGATCTATGTCATCCGCCAGGTATCCTGCAACACCCAAGAACCCCTGCAACAACTCCCGTGATGTAGGCGTTTTCCATTTCGCGAGGGCGTCGACCTTGTCTGGGTCCATGCGAATACCCTTATCGTCGACCACACGTCCCAAGATCTTGATCTCCTTCGCAAGCAGCTTGATCTTTTTCTCGCTAAGGTAGAGTTTTTCGCGTTTGAGTATATCAATCACAATTTTGACGTGTTTTATGTGCTCTTCAAGTGTATCCGAGTATATGACAATATCGTCAAGATACACGTCCATCCAACGTCCAATGTACTCAGAGAACAAGTGATTCATGAGGGCCTGGTAAGTGGCTGGAGCGTTGCAATCTCCTTGTTGGATTACATGACTGACCATGGTCCCACTAGGAGTATTTACTGTTGTACGAGGTACGTGTTCTGGTATCACCCTGATTTGTTCATACGCATCTTGACCGTCGATCAGGGAACGGTACCTGCATCTTGCAGCCCTTCGCAGTATCCCTTCCATGTCCGGTAAAGGTGAGCTCATCTTCCTGGTGTTCGCATTTCGCTCCCTGAGATCAACGACAGTTCGTAGACGAGGGGGACCGCCACCAGGCTTTTTAATACATAGTAACGGAGCTGAGCTACGGCCTGTCGTTATCTCCCATCTCCCAGTCTTGACATAGTCATCACACTTCTCAACCCATTGTGAGAGGAAGGCTTCTGGACATCGAGCAGGCCGCCACGGGTACACTTTATTCTCGTCTATCAGAGGTATTTCATGGTTTATCGCTCTAAGCGGTGGTAATGGACACTCAGAGGCCTTTTTGCAGATCGGTCTCGCATACTCCAGTAGCAACTCACGCGCCTCTTCAATCTTCGAGTTATACACCTTTACCATCTTAGATGCGAGTTCCTGAACGTTACTTCCCTTCATGGGAAGGCTACTATTGCTCCCAATAACCACCCGTGTCGGATTCAACCCTACCATTACGCTATGCTGATAAAACCAAGGTGTGCCCAAGATGAGATCATAACCAGACAAGTTCATGACATCGAACTTCCTAGCTTCGTGGATACCCTGGTACTCTAGCTTCGCTTCAACACTATAATTTATTTTAGACCGTGACCCTTGCGCTGCCATCTGTACGTTCAACGGTGTGCTTAAATCCGACTTCTTGAGTCCTAACTGACCCACTATAGATGAAGATACGAAATCTCCGAGTGAACCTGAGTCCAGTAAAGCCCGACAAGGATGGCCGTCTATCCGGACTACAACCACTACTGGGTCAGGGATTTTTCGCGAAGGGTCCTTTGGGGAAGACGCGTTACGTTCAAGCATCCGCCTGGTCCCCACTGCCGGACTATTAACTTTCGCTTTCTTGCTCCGGTTCTTGGACACCTCCTCGGTTCGCCTAACGTCAACCATATGAACGTCAATTCCCTCCGTGTCTGGTGCAGTGGTTTCCTCGAAAGCAGATATTAGATTTGCTATGAACATTCCCAGTTCTGGGAAAGCGTCGTCCTTCCCCCAGTCCTCTTCAAGAATCTCGAGTCCGAGGCCCCTCCTGTCATTCCAGGGGTGCTCGCCTTCACAACCCTTCTGGCGTACAGTTCGCGTAAGTTTATCCGCTCCTTGTGTACAATATCTGAGCTTATGCTAGTCTTCCACTTTAACAGCCAGTCCTGTACTTCGTACTCTAACTTTCCATCTTCCTGGATAACTGGAGTTACTTCAAAACGGTGAGCACTCTTCTTCTTTCTATGATCCTTGGAGTACCCATCACAACCTATCTCTAGGATCCACTTAAGCTGGTGAGCGTGTGGCCACTCTTCGTGTCGTCTCTTTCGCCACAGCTTTGTACCCTGCAAAGAGATGTCGAATTTCTTCGCCCTCAGCATCGCAAAGTGCAACGCCAGTGGGAAGTCATCCCTGACCACAAGCCAGTCGTCAACCAGTTCGTCCTCCAAGGTCAGGTCATCCAATATTTGATACTGTGTTTCGCTAACTCGTTGTACACAGAACCTTGTTGATCCATCATCCTGGTACAGTTCGTCTCCAGGGTATGGCCCCTGCGATTCTAGCAAGTATTCCGCTCTTACAGGATGTGGATCCCTGGTCTCTTCGAGCCGACGAGGATGTTCATATGTTTTCATGACATCGTCAAAAGTCATTCCTACAATCCTCGACTTCTGCCACCCGGTTCGGTTAGGGAGGTTAACAGGGTCCCTCATCCTTCTCCACTTAGGTCTACCCCTGGGTCTAGGGAATACACGGACTCCACGGAAGTAAATATGGGCGGAGTAGACTTCGGGACTCTCCTCTGTGCTCTCAATCATGTCTCTCAGAACGTCCGCATCTTCAAACGTGATGTTATTACTCCTCACCCCTGGAGGACCACCCGTCGAAGAGCTTGCGACGTTTTGACCCTTAGGACAATGTCGACTCAAATGGTCATCACCACCGCAGTTGTAACACAGCCCTTCCCTTTTATACCTTTCCTTCTCCTCAGGCGAGAGCCTCTTCTTGCTTGACTTGTCCTTATTCTGTTTCTTGGAGCGATCGTGGTTTCGGTCCTTGGACCTATGACCATTGTTGGATCTTTCCTGACCGCCGCCGTTGGACTTAGTCGAGGTATTCCTGTTTGAGTCGTGCTTCTTATGGTTTTGCTTATCATTGGACTTAGATCCGGATGACTTAGTACTCGGATCTCTTCCATCCCTCCTACGCTCTTCAGTCATCCCCATAACTCGGGCGATCTCAAACAGCTCTGCCTTATCGACAATCTCGCCCCACTTTGCCCTTTCTGGATCGATTCCATTCTCAAATAAGCGCTGTTGAAGACGGGGTGCGAGACTGTAGAACAGTTTGCGGACTCTCTCTCTTTTTGTAGCTCTGCCAGTGAGTCTGTATTGATTCTTGAGTTCTGCGGCGAACTCACGAGCTGGAGTAGATCCCTGGGTCATGTTCTCCAGCTTTTTCTGTTGGATCAACCTGAAGTTAGGCGGAAAGCAGGCGTTGAATAGCGCCTTGAAGAAATCGTTCAGCGTCCATCTCTTTGGGCTCATGGCCACTGTACTCAGATAAAACCTGTACGCTTTTCCCCTCAAAAATGCGGCAACTTCAGCCACTCTATATTTCTCAGGTACTCTGCCCTTTGTGACATAACCCTTCGCTTGGGACACGAATTGGAAGAAGGTTACAGGGTCGTCAACTCCGTCGTATTTTTCAGGTGCTGTGGGCTTTATCTGGCCATAACCACCGTGACGGTTTCGTTCCCTGGACCTCTTTCCCCTTCCTGACACCACTCGACGTCTGCGTCGATGACCTCCATCGCTGCTGTCGTCGCTGGAGCTTTCCGTTGATCCGGCGTCGCTATCTGAGCTGTCCGGAGGACTATAGTCGCTTCCGGAGCTCTTACCACCCCAGAAGTCGCTACCATCACTATCCTCCTTAGACTCATCACTGGACGTGTCGATGAAGAGCTTCTCCAAGTAGGTCTCCTTACCTACTCGTTCGCTTGTCTTGTGAGTGGCTTTGGTCTTCTTCCTTTTCCTTTTCTCATTCTTCTCCTCGCCAGACTCAACACCCTCAATCAAGTTCTCGAACTCAGCAGACAAGGGTTCCACCGAGCCCCGCTCTTTCTTCTTGGATTCGTCTGGCTTCCTCGGTTCACCCTCGCTCTTTTCCTCAGCCTTTCGTGAGTGTTGTC
Organism: Arthromyces matolae; assembly: GCA_018855395.1. Classification (NCBI taxonomy): domain Eukaryota; kingdom Fungi; phylum Basidiomycota; class Agaricomycetes; order Agaricales; family Lyophyllaceae; genus Arthromyces; species Arthromyces matolae. The sequence continues at coordinate 722 of JABAJW010009079.1, read as the reverse complement.
TCATCTTCTTAAGAGCCTTTCTTTGCTTCCTGAGAAGATTTTCCTGTTCTTTCAGCTCGGCATACTTCTTGGCTATCTCTCTATGAGCGGCCTCTATGTAAGCCCTTTCTTCATCAGTGGGTCCTTCCTCTGGTTCAACGGCAGGGCCTCCTTTCAACAACTCAAAACGAGTGGCTTGTTCGCCAACCGAGATTTCCCCATCCGATAGGTCGAGCGCCCCCCAGTTCCTGGGATCAACACCCTTTCCTTTTCCGTCTCGAGGGTAGGGCTGTACACCGTCCCGTATAAGACGGTTTATACGGACGGTTTATACGGGTACCCGTGTCCGTTCCGTCAGCCCTGAAATCATGACCGTCTGATCCCGTATAATGACGGCCGTACACGGCCGTCAGACGGGTTGACGGGTAGAATTGGTAGAAAGTAACCCCAATCCTTTGAATATTCATCAATTTGACTGTCATCTGCACCACCAGTATATATTCTGAGGCTTTTGCGTCCAAAAATCTTATATACAGCTGGTTTTCAGAGGAATAAAGACATGATGAAGCAAAACTGTGCCCATCAAATCTTCAGATCATGCCATCAAACAATTATTTTTTGCCTTCCCAGTGGGTTATCACGTCGAAACACCACTTAAATTGCCCTTAAGTACCATTTAAAGGAATAAGATATCATTTTGGAATATAATTACAAGCAGTTTATGGACAAAAATTGATCGTCAG